>QMIH01000471.1:129286-136786 GCA_003987875.1 Clarias batrachus | reverse complement strand
ACTCCTATTAAGACATTAATAGTCTTTGTTAGCACCAAAGAATTGAACAGTCTAAAGAAAAGAACCGGCTCAGGAACAGGAAATGGATTCTATCAGCTTCCTCTTGTGGAAGCGTAATTATTGCACTAATCTGTATGTCTTTGTAGCATCAATAAAACAGGGCAAGGTTTACTATTAACTGGTATCATTACTTAAAAATAATGCATGTTGATGTTCTGTGTATTTTACAATGTGCAGAATTTCTAAGCCCCCATAACATAGGGACGCCATCTTATACCAGGGGTGGTTTTTATTTAATTTCAATGTTGTACAAACTCGTAAGCACTTATCTACACAGTGAGAGAGCAGGGAAAAACTAGGTGTGTGTTTGTGTGTGAGTGTGTGTGTGTGTGTGTGTGTGTAAATATATATATATATATATAAAATTAACAGGTTTTAGAATTGCGCTCATTCAAATATATTATCGTTCTTGTAATAGCTTATTCATAGTGTCTTGTCTCGTCGATGGTGTATAGAATCTAAACCTAAAACTAATCATAAAACATTTAAAAATTGCTACAGTACATCACCAACAAAAGCAGATGACTGTTATGATGAATATTTTTGTTAGGAGCCTTCTATTTAATATAACATGAGAGTCAAGGCCTTGTTAAAATCAGTTTAGCAAGTTTCCTGTGACAGGAGTTACTGTAGCTCCTGTATTCCTGTTCCTCTTCCTGTTAGGTGGAGTCCATTTACTTCCATATTGCAATTAAGTACATTTCTCACATATTTGTACCTTATTTGGCTTTTGAACCCCTTCCATGCGTTTAGATTTTTTACTCTACTATATCCTACTGGATAATCTTTATTATGTAGAAGACTATATTTCTGCATGGTGTTGCATTACATTTTCTAATCACATTATTGCAAATGTGTAAAGAAATGATAGCAAATATTGTTGGTATATGGACTGTTTGGTCAGGACTAGACATGTCACAATACCAAAACTTCTTCAATGTTTAAGTGCTAAAAAGTTGGTTATTAGATTGTGCACTAATTTTGGTTCCTTATTTAAACATATAGTAGTAAAAGTCTGATTCAACAGCTTCTTGCACTTCCATGTGCTTCAACTCCCAGGCAGCAAAATCTAATCTTATATGTCTCCAATAATAATATTACATTATAAATATAAGTCAGGATCATAATCAGACTAGTTGGCCAACTACACAATTAATTATACTACTAGATATAAATACCCTTGCATATATATTGACAATATATAGGAAATACACAACATACAGTACAGACCAAAAGTTTGGACACACCTTCTCATTCAAAGAGGTTGAATTTGTATTATGGCAAGAAAAAAGCAGCTAAGTAAAGACAAACGAGAGGTCATCATTACTTTAAGAAAAGAAAGTCAGTCAGTCTGAAAAATTGGGAAAACTTTGAAAGTGTCCCCAAGTGCAGTCACAAAAACCATCAAGCGCTACAAAGAAACTGGCTGACATGTGGACCGCCCCAGGAAAGGAAGACCAAGAGTCACCTCTGCTGCGGAGGAGAAGTTCATCCGAGTCACCAGCCTCAGAAATCGGCGGTTAACAGCAGCTCAGATCAGAGAGCAGGTCAATGCCACACAGAGTTCTAGCAGCAGACACATCTCTAGAACAACTGTTAAGAGGAGACTGTGTGAATCAGGCCTTCATGCTAGAATATCTGCTAGGAAACCACTGCTAAGGACAGGCAACAAGCAGAAGAGACGCGTTTGGGCTAAAGAACACAATAAAGAAAACTCTTTGAATGAGAAGGTGTGTCCAAACTTTTGGTCTGTACTGTAATTCAGTGTCCAAATCCCATTGTGTCCAATTTCACAGAACAAATCATAGATGCTAAGTGATGAATGACTTTTAAAAATACAAATTTTCTTTTAATGCCAATTGTGTCACCTGTCAAGTACGTTAACCAGTGTACAAAATCAATCACAAAAAAAAAATCACAATTACTTAAATAATTTACTAACTTTAACCAGTATATGTGCTATGAAAGACCATTGGTACAGTGGTAAAGTGCTCGCCCTCTCATCCGGAGATCGCTAGTTTGGTCCCCGGGGTTTGCTGTAGCCTCTCGCAGCCGCGGGCCTAGAGACAGCTTATTGGCAGGGTGAGATGTGAGGCACTTAGCACGCTCACATCAATCATGGCTCTACAGCCAGTCACAGTCGTCTTTGAGCTCACGCAAGCGGAAGGAGCAGATAGTGCTATCCTGTTACGCCGCCCCCGACGGTGTCTGAGTGAGCAGTTCGAAAAGATGCGGTCGGCTGGTTTGTAGTACAGTGCAGTTTGTCCTGGTTTGTACTACATACAGTAGTTTGTAGTATGCAAAAATAGTCATGTGGGTCAGAAGAAGCACGTGATCGTCTTTGGTCTTTCCTGACTGGTAGTAGCCAGTACTCTAGTTTTCTACATTTTCACCTGTTTATTTGTTATTTTTACTTTACTGTTAAACTGTAGCATGGTGTTTTAAAGTGTGCTGAAGTATTTCTTTTATTCCTATGGGAAGTATTTGTGCAATGTTCTAGAATGTGGTGAAATATTTTAGGGTATAGTGTAGTACCTACATGGTATAGCGTAGTAGGTTTGGTTTAAATTTTTAGGGTGTAATGTAAAATTTTAGTGTAGAATTTTAGAGTTTTATTATATATGGTATATTATTTTAGTTGTGTTTAGTTGTATATAGAAGCAGAATTTGATGTGCAAATTCCCAGATAACTCGACATGAAGTACTTTATGTATAGTTTGATATTTTGTTGTGTGTGTGTGTGTGTGTGTGTGTGTGTGTGTCTCCCCCCATTGTTTCTGTTCATATTGCTGTAAGAGGATACCAGTTCTATCACAATGAGCTGCTTTTATTGTGCAGAATTAACACTTTTATGGTTTTACCCCACCATCCCATCTGCCCCAGGGTGGTTTTGGGGGAGAGGGAGTAACACAAGGTTAATTGGGGTGGAGGGTCAGAAGAGTCACAATCATGTCTGTCATCTTGAGGACTCCAGAGATTTCCAGGTGGCACTATGGATTTCAGTTCTGGGGTTTATTTTGCAGTATGAAAAACATTTAATTGCTTTATATTATAATACCTTATTTCATCTAATTCCTTTACTTTATTTAATATAATTTTGATATAATATTTTTTTCATGTAGTGATACATTTTTAACAGTAGAACAAAACTCTCATTGCATTTCAGTCTAAATGAAGTGGAGTCCATTAAAGATTTGAAAAGAATGAAAGAATGCGCCTTAGTGAGCCTGTAACTCAGTGAGCCTGTGTGTGTGTGTCTTTCCTCCTTGTTTTTTCCCTGTTAAACCTGCCAGTCATGACAGTATGGAAACTTCCTGAGTGGCTGCATTTGTAATTTGTCTGCTAGTGTAACTGTAGGTAAAGCTGAAGAAACACACAGACACACACACACACACACACACACACAAGCACACACACGTCTCCAAATCCAGCTGTCGTTTCCTGATTGACCTTAGGTCAGTCTGAAAGGATTTTATACAAAGCTGATAGAATTGGGACCAAGGATTAAGATACAGCCCACTGATCACGTTAAACGGAAAGAGAAGGAGAGAGTGAGACAGGAAGAATGAGACAGGGGAAAGCACGCTTCTGGTCTGGGTGTTGATGTATTCAGTGGTGGAGAATGGACTTTCCTGCTAACAGTGTAGGACTTCGATGGTTGGGGGCGGGGCCTGGTGTGGGGGTTGCCTTGGTGACGTGGAGGGGGTGGAGCCGGGGGAGTAGACAGCACAGTGGGGGATTTTCTCAGTCAGTGTGTGTGTGTGTGGGAGCTGAGTGATCCTGACTTGGATATGGACACAGAACACACACACTGAACAGGTCAGAATTTTAATTAATCAGGGAATTTGATCAACTGCTTTCATTTTAATCTTCTTTGATGTTTGATTTCACTGGATATTGTTTGATGTTTGATTTCACTTTAATCTTCTTTGATGTTTGATTTCAGTGGATAGTCTTTGATATTTTATTTCACTGCATATTCTTTGATGTTTGATTTCACTGCATTCTTTGACGTTTGATTTCACTGCATATTCTTTGATGTTTGATTTCACTGCATATTCTTTGATGTATGGTTTAATTTTGAATTCATTTTAGACTGTTTGATTTATGTTTTGGCTCTCACTGATTTTAGCTCTATATGGTGTGTCATAGTAGTTTGTAGTGCTTTACAGTAGTTTGTAGTATGCAAAAATAGTTTGTAGTGTGATAGAGTGTAGAGTGTTATAGTAGTGTGTAGTGTGTAATGTGCTATAGTAATTTGTAGTGTGAAGTGTACACGTGCAGTGCGCTATGGTATTGTGTACTGTGAATGTAGTCAGTGAAAGGATGGCTGTCTTGTGGCATTGTGTAGTGTGTTTTAGTAATGTGTGATGTCAGCGTCATGTGTAGTGTGCTATAATATGTATTGTAGCATGTTGTGGGACTGTGTGGTGTGCTATGTTGAGGTGTTATAGTGTATAGTAGGATTGTGTAGTGCGCTATAATAGTGTGTAGTGCGAATGTGTAGTGTACCATAGTGGTGTGTTGTAGTGTGTAGCGGGACTGTGTAGTACACAATAGTAGTGTGTAAAATAACTATAACAGTCAGTATTAACAGTTATTAGTGTGCTATTTTAGTTTGTAATGCTGATATAGTAGCTCAATTTTTATTAAACGTACTTTAGTGAATCCTTACATGAATAAATCTATAAAGATTAGTAAATCTGTATTTAATAAAATGTGTAAATTAGTTAAACTGTACATTTATATTTTGTAAATGTATATTTTAGTGAACTTATACATTGGTGAATTTATACAACAATAAATCTGTACATTGGTGAATCTGTATAATAGTGAATTATACATTTGTGAATTTATACCTTAGTGAATCTGTACACTAGTGTATCTGTATATTAGTAAAGTAAACATTAATTAATCTTTACATTAGTAAATGTATACATTTGAATATATATATCAGAATTTATACAATAGTACGTTTATACATAAGTGAATTAATACATCAGTAAATACTGTATGTATATTATTAAATCTGTATATTAATAAACTTATACATCAGTGAATTCATACATTCCGCCCTTAACTAATAAAAAGCCCGGGGTGCAGAGTGGATGGGGCCCGTATAGAGTGTAATATGTCTGTAATAAAACAACTCACAAAATCATCACATATGAGGAATGTTTTTGATACAACTGTTACAAAACCAGCTCTGGATTTGTAGTTAGTAAGTAGTTCCTTTAGACAGAATATAAAAATCAACTCCAAAGTGCAGATCATTTATTTCATTCCGTGTACAAGGCTGAGTCACATCAAGAACTTCCTCTGGAGGAAAATTATCCAATTACTTGCATTTAAGTTTTCACATGACTCACTCTCATATATACTGTATATGAAAATCTGTTTAGACACGCACACACACACATACACGTAAACATACATTAAAACATGCACATACACACCCACACACACAAATACACACGCCGCACACGCACAAACACACACACATCTCTGAGCTATAAGCTCAATACTAAAAGCTGTCTGTTGGTCTTACAGTGACCCCCTTAGCTCTCCTGCAGTGTGTGTGCACACATATGTTGCGTGCATCAAAGCTAGCTGTATTGTTATGGTTTCCTATAACTATGTAACTTCCTGTGTGTGTGTGTGTGTGTGTGTGTGTGTGTGTGTGTGCGTGTGTGTGTGTGTGTGTGTGATTTATCCTTTGCATAGGTGTTAATCAATCACCAACTATATCAATTTTTCATCACACTGCATGAACCTATATAATCCAGGGATCAATCTTGCTTTAAAGTTATCAAAAGTTTTGGCATGACGGAGGAATCTGTCTTATTACAGAAGCTGAGTGATTCTGAGCAAAATAAATCAGTCCGGGTGTGCGTGTGTGTGTGGGTGTGAGACTATTGTTGTGTTTATGTTATCAGGAAATCCAGGCACTGGTTGGATCTATATGAAGCTGAGCATGTTTACATGAGTGTGTGTGGGTGTCTTTTCCATTGACCTGTTTTTGCTGGAAGTCCTGTATTTCCCACATGCCACCTGGATATGTAGTTCTCTCTCTCTCTCTCTCTCTCTCTCTCTCTCACACACACACACACACACACACACACACATATATATATACGCACACACAAGCACACATGCATGCACACAGCTGCAGCTGTGAGAATCAGAACAACACATACGTTTACTAAGAGATGGCTGGATGATGGATGGATTGGGCTGCAGGATAAAGATGTGGATGTATAGATGGATGAGTGATGGATAGATGGCTAAAAATGCTATGAGAATAACTTTATAATTTCATTGTGTGTATCACGTTCTTACTTCATGACACGCACGCACACACACACACACACACACACACACACACACACACACACACACACACACTCACTCACTCACTCACTCAGTGCAGGTGCTATATACACTTTTGATAAAGTCCCAAATTGAAACAGTCTTTGCCCCAGCTGAGAAAACATCAGAATACTCTCCACTGTCCTCCAGAACACACACACACACACACACACACACATGCGCAGATCTGATTTCCACCCTTCCTGCATAAGAACCCTATAATCTACATCTCTCTCTCTTACTCACACTGTGTGTGTGTGTGTGTGTGTGTGTGTGTGTGTGTGTGTGTTTAATTATATATTTTCTCTCTTCTACGTTTCTTCTATCCCAGTGCAGATCTCACACACTGACCTGCATATAGATAGGAAAACAGGTGAAAAAAAGGCAAAAACAAAGCAAAAAATAAAAGAAGGTAGGACAGAGGAAAAGGAAAAGAGATAGAAAGACTACTACACTGCACTATACTAACACTAACACACTTACACTAACACACAGCAACACTACACTGCACTACACTAACACTAACATTCTAATACACCAATATTACACTAACACACACTAACACTACACTAACACACAACTACACTAAACAACACTAACACACACCAACACTGCACTACATTAACACATAGCAACACTGCACTACACAACACTAACACACACCAACACTGCATTACACTAACACACACGAAAACTGCACTACACTACACTAACACACCTACACTACACTAGACAACACTAACATACTAACACGTCAATATTACATTAACACACATCAACACTACAGTGCACTACACAACTCTAACACACAGCAATACTGCACTACACAACACAACACTAATACACACCAACACTACACAACACTAACACACACCAACATTGCACTATACAACACTAACACACACCAACACTACACAACACTAACACACACCAACACTACACAACACTAACACACATCAACACTACACAACACTAAACACACCAACAATACACTACACTAACACACACCAACACTAGACAACACTAACACACACCAACACTACACTACACTAACACACACCAACACTACAC
>QMIH01000471.1:21584-126501 GCA_003987875.1 Clarias batrachus | reverse complement strand
ACACTACACTACACTAACACACACCAACACTACACTAACACATATTAACACTATGCTAACACACATCAACATTACGGTAACACACATTAACACTACAACACACACCAACATTTCACTGCAGTACACAACACTAACACACAGCAACACTACACTGAGCTACATACCGTTAACACCCACCAAGACTGCACTATTCAATTCAATTCAATTATTATTTGTATAGCACTTTTAACAATTGTCATTGTCGCAAAGCAGCTTTACACAATCAAAAGATGACACTACATAAGTGTAACAACACTACACTGCACTACAAAACACTACACTAACATTAATATACACCAACAATACACCACTACACTAACACACAACAATACTACACACCGTGCACTGCACTACACAACAATAACACATATCAACACCTACACTAACACACACTAATATCACACTAACACACAACACTACACTGCAACCACTAACACACAATGACAACGGGCTAACACACAGCAATGCTGCACTCACACAGCATCTATCCGCAAAAACACACTGACACTGATATTAACTCCCTATCACACACCAATCGGCACTAAAAGAGGGAATAAAAGAATTGCAAGAGGGATAATGAATGATAGATGATGGATGACATGTTTGTGTGGTTCTGATTTAAAGAGATTACAGAGGGTTAGAGGAAACCTGAGACTGCTAATTCCAAGTGTGTGTGTGTGTGTGTGTGTTTTCTGGAGGCAAACATAAACACTGTTATCAGCTGCAGACAAATCAGTGCTCATTGGAGGAGAGAATTAGATTACACACACACACACACACACACACACACACACACACATATATACTGCATGTATCTCTCACTACACCGAGCTGTGAAGTGATCATGAATTTCAAGTGATCATGTGCGTTTAGAAGGGGACAAAAGTTACAGCTGGTGGTTTCATGTCAGTTGGGATAATCAATACATAATGTAAGCAGTTAAATAGCAGTGACGATGCTATTTTGTAATATAGTGATAGTGTCATGGTGCAGAGTAACAGTCACAGTCACTGACTGTAATTTAAATGTGGTCTAAAATGCCACCTATGTCAAAGGATTAAACGGTGTAGCAGTTCATTGATCTCATCCTGGGGGTTGGGGGGGGGCGCGGTGTGGGTGGGAGCCTATCCCGGGAGAGCACGACGTGGGGTACACCCTGGACGGGGTGCCAATTCATCTCATGCTGCCTTTATTCAGTCTCCGTTTAATACAGTATGGTGACTTTAATAGGGTGCTTTAAAGTTTGTACCAATACCATTTTGAATGATCCTAAAACAGTCCTGCCTTCAATTCTCCCTACATAGCCTGCAGGGATTTCAGAGGTATCAGTGTTTTGTTTTTGTTTTGTTTTTTTACAAAAAGTCAATATCATTTCATTTTCCCTTTTTACACTCAAAAGTGACTCATGATCCCATGGTGCTGTGATGAGCCAGTGATTGTTTAAACCAAAACTAATCTGACTTTCTGTGTGTGTGTGTGTGTGTGTGTGTGTGTGTGTGTGTTTGTGTAGGACAGACAGATGGCCATGATGTCACTCTCTCAGTAGGATGTAGGTGAAAAGAAGGAGACAGAAGAAGGAAACAAGGAGAAAAACAACAAGAAGAACAACAGGATTATTGCTTATGCAGGAAACAGCTTAGGAAGACAGTAATCATTGAAGGTTGTGATTTGGGACACGACCCGGAGTGGCTGGTTCACTCTTCCCTTTTTCTGCTGTACTTCCTGGTTCTTCACTGCCTCTCCATTCAGGCCCTGCACGATATTCCACGCAGCGTTCCCCATAAACATCCTCTCTGACATCACCATGTGTCATGTGATCGTAACGTGCCGCTCCATGCTTTGGACACTCCTCAGTATCGCTGCGGCCTTCAGCGAGCTCATTGCTTTCCTGAGCACTGATTGGCTCGTGGGATTCCCACGAGTGCCTGACTCTGCCCCTGAGGCATCCGGTGAGGCCTACCGCCCTACACTGGGGCTTTTTGGGCGGTGTGTGTTTGTGGGCAGAGTCATGTGTGGCCCTTATGCCCTGACATTCGATGAGATTGCAAGTGGATTCTGGAAGGCAGCGGCCATTTTTCTGGCAATAGGAATCCTTCTTCTCAGTGCGGTGGCCTTCACCTCCATTTTCACCATCTGCTTTCAGAGCATCATGAGGAAGAGTATCTTCAATGTGTGTGGACTACTGCAGGGCATTGCAGGTATACAAACAAACGCATGGGCCGACACTTACACATACAAATATGCAACAGCTACAAGAGAGGTTTAGTTCCCATACTTGGGAACTATTTCGCACATTTTGCACAGCTGAGGGATTAAAAGGCCTATTGAACTAGAGCGGGGAGTGAATTCCATGCAAGCGTGTAAAATGTTCATTATTTTCATCCTGCAGTTTTTTTTTTTAAATGAAGGTTTTTATTATTAAGGGAAAACAAAATCCCAAACTACTTAGCCCTGTGTGAAAAAGTGTTTGCCCCTCCTGTTAAAACATAACTTAACTCTGGTTTATCACACCGGAGTTCAATTTCTTTAGCCAAACCCAGGCCTGATTACTGCCACACCTGCTTGCAATCAGGAAATCACTTAAATAGGACCTGCCTGACAAAGTGAAGTAGACCAAAAGATCCTCAAAAGCTAGACATCATACCAAGATCCACGTGCCGAAACACTTTTTCACACCACTGCAAAATCTCTTACTAATGTACAAGTAGTCCTACTTCTAATTAATCACATCAATCACAGGAGATTTTATTATGAACAGTATGGCCTCAATTCTCGTTTTTGAAAGTTCATAAAATGTTCACCTTGATCCAGCACGTGTTCTCTTATTCTGAATAATCCAAAGTCCATTCTTGAATGCATCTTGTATATTACATTGTGACTTATAGATTAGCACCGTTGCCTTAAACCTGCAGGGGTTTGAATCCGTCTTCTGGTCCTGTGCACATGGAATTTGTGAATCCCCCCTTCGTCCAGGGACATGCAGTGAACACTGATTACCATTTTCAAATTGCCCTTAGTGCATGAATGGGTTTGTAAGAACTCTTGTGCTTGTTCCCTGTGACAAGTTAGCACCCAAAAAGTGTTCAATCTGTCTTATGCCCCAAGTTCCCTGAGATAGGCTCTAAGTGCCCCCAGGACTTTACATAGGATAAGCAGTATAGATTTTGTATAGATGGATTGATATCAAACTATGTTAATTGTTTGCACAAATAAATCAAACCACAATATACTTTATCAAGGTTTTTAACTCACTGTCAGACAAGAATGATACAAACAATGCAGGCATAATGCTGAAATGAGGAAATCACTTCAATAGGACCAACCACACCAAACTAACAGGAACTATGGGTATAGTTGGCTGTAACTATGGCTATGGACTGGAGGTCAAACACTAAATAACAGTAAAAAAAAAATGTCACTGTGGGTGTTGAGCTACATGGCCCTAGGCAGCACAACGACCACAGAACTGCACAGGAGAGGATGGAAGCAGCTCATTGGTCAAGTAATAGACCAATGAGCCAATGGTTTAATAGTTCCATTACAAAGTTCTTTACTTTGCCCAGTCGGTCACCTAGATTCCAGAAGTATTTAAGTAGTAAGACTCCATGGAAGGTGCAGAGGATGCAGAACCAACTGGGGCTGCGACAGCAGGCACATATAGTTCATCATGAACTTGGTGGTGGAAGAGACGACAAATCTTGAACTTTTTACATGGTAAATTAGATGCTGTGTGTTGACTCCAGAAATATTGGAAGTCCAAATTGCACATCTCTATCGTGACAAAATGCAAGAACACAATGCGGACGCAGCAGACCTTCTTTGGATCTTCTTGAAGTAACAAGAAATGTTCCAGAAGAGCTGAATGGGCATGTAGGAGAATAAGAGCCGGTACACCCAGGTTCAGACTTATGGGATGGGATTTGCCCTAAAAAATGTCTGGAGGGGTGACAGAAATGAGGAGGTTTCTGCTCACTGTCCCTTCCCTGCCAAAAATTTCACCCTGTCTCCCAACCCTGCTTAGAACATCACTCCCTGTCTGGGTGAGGGTGTCGCTATCTCACCCTGCCCAGCTGAGAACTCTCCCTCCCCCATCCCTGTATTACAGTGTGTGTGGTTCCTCTAGTTCTTGTAGTATGGAAAACTTCAGTTCACTCCCATACAGCATGGAGAACTTTACTCTACCAGCTGGCTTTATAGTGACTGTTCAGGTGGTTTTGACTGGTTCACTCCCAGTCTAACTTTATCGTGGGTTGGTGATATATGGTGGTTGGAGGGGATGGGGGGTGTTTGGGCTAAATCAGATAAGCATAAGATAAGGAAGGTACCAGATTACGCCTCCCATCACCCCTCGTGTCTTGCATCTGCTGTGCTTATGCTTGCTTGCTTAGGTTTCAGCATGTTACTAAAGTTGAGTCTGCACCTGCATCGTATCCATCTCTCTCCCGATAATCATATCATGTGTGCATGAAAGTACAGGATGTAGTCTATTTTCAAACACAGTTATTTAATCATTTCATCAAATTGATGAAATAATCCCAGTGACCTTGTTCATTTGTTTCTGATTACAGTTTGAAGGACAAGCTGATTGAACGCTAGTTTAGTCCTCTTAGCGCTCACTTACATTTCATTCAGAAATGTTTCCATAAAAACAAAATGACAGACAGACAGACAGACAGTCAGACAGACAGGTTTAGACATTGTACTGTAAGGAGGGTGATGTCACTCCAGACCTTCCTTCTGTTTAAACATTTACCAATGCAATAAAGCACCAGCTGCTAAACTAAACCATACTACTCCCTTGTGTGTGCGTGTGAGTGTGTGTGTGTGTGATAAACCAACACTGACTTCATAAAGGTCAGAGGTCAAGCTCACAGCTCTTTTTAACTCATAGACATTCAAAGTGAGCAAAATTTTTCCTCCCTTGCGTTATCTCCATTTGGGATTCTCTCTC
Organism: Clarias batrachus; assembly: GCA_003987875.1. Taxonomy (NCBI): domain Eukaryota; kingdom Metazoa; phylum Chordata; class Actinopteri; order Siluriformes; family Clariidae; genus Clarias; species Clarias batrachus. Next base: position 121,511 of record QMIH01000471.1, on the reverse strand, counting down.
GCTCTCTCTCTCTCTCTCTCTCTGTCTCTCTGTCTTTATTTGTGGAGGGTTGCAAGTCCCAAGACGAGCAGAGCTTATTTTGTTGTTTTTTGTTTCCGAGGATTCCGACTGAATAGGAAGGATAAACTGACCATTCAACATTAGTCAGTTCCACTGAAGTGACCGTTACATTCTGGACGGCGTGACTCATTGACTCTCGCATTAGACTGTGCAGCTATTTCCGACATGGTGCTGGTGTCTGCTCAGGAACTTTTCTCCAAATTTCCATTACGATAAGGTGAAGGGGAGTCCATAAGTCCCAGTGGAACAATTTAAACATGAAGACTTCGATTGAGCCATGATTCCATTTACTCACAAAGCTCCATAAACCAAAGTTGTAGTACAACTACAGGTACAGTCTACTGTTGCATTCAGCTTACATTAATGGGTCACTTAGAATAAAGAATTATGTTCTTCGTGACATTCCTTGTGTTTAAGCATTGTAAATTTTGTTAGCAGCTAAATGTGATGCGTTTCAAACAGCAAATTGTATACTCATTTTCATAAATCTAATTAACAAATTATGTGATTTAATTATGGCCGACAAGGTGGTTTAGTGGTTGAGACTGTCGCCTTGCACCTCCAGAGTCCTGGTTTGATTCGCGCCTCGAAGTCTTTGTGCATGGAGTTTGAATGTTCACTCCGTGCTTGGTGGGTCTGGTGGTTGCTAAAATGCCAAAAAAAATAAAAATCATAAAATCATGTAAAAGGTGAACACAAGTAACATAAAACAGGGCATTACATGCACAGAAAACAAACACGGTTCGTGTTTAGACCACAGTGTGTTTGATGTGGCGAGTTATTGGCAGTAGAAAGCATGAAACAATCAAAATCCAAAAGACATTGAAAGACAAAACACTCAAGCCATACAAACCATGTAGCGTTTTGGATCGGGAAAACAATTCCAAAATTATTTCAAAAAATGTGCACTGTTTAGGAGCAAAATCTTCAAGCATCATACAGACTCAGTCATCACACTGCAAAGAGCCAAAAGACCCGCACAACTGCAATAAACATGACCCGCGGAGCTCCTTGGAGAATGCATTCTAACTAGACAGACCGACAGAGGTATCTGATTGTCCCATCTTGATTTATCAAATTCAAATCAGCCTTTCAGATTCCTCATTGATTTCCACAAGCTATGATTTCAAGCTTTATTCTTGTTCTCATTGTTATGCATTTTTTCATATTGATTGCACAATATATGGGGCACAGTTGTTTTATTATTTATTTTTAATGTAAATGATTAAATCATTATGAACAAACTTAATTAGACCTTGATCATTCTTCGTAGTATTAATTTTAGTATAGTATTAGTAGTGTTACTATAGTACGAGGGGTGTTCAAGTCAAACCAGGACTTTTGTTATAAAAGTAGAAACTACCTTTTTTTTTTTTTTTTTTAAACAAATTTCTGCTAATGCACTTTTTCTAGTGTTTCACTAATGGATACTTGGATACCACCCAGGTAGAAAAGTTTCTCAATACCCCAGATCGGACTACTTGCTTCATGTCTGAAATGCTGGCCTGCCTTCATACTGCGCTTGATGTCTTCTGTAAATGAATGTTTTCATGCCTTCATTCACGAGAAATTGCATTGTTAATGAACGCACAATGGATATGCATTTCCTGCATCATAACCAACAATAGTGTGGAATTGGGCCAGGAACTTAAAAAGCCCCAGATTTAGATATATATAGGTTGGATAAGTGTCAGAAGATCAGAGTGTGTGAGCAGCTGAGAGGAAATGAACAGAGAGCTGGGGAAGGTGTTTTGGTGTCAGAGTGATGTTCTCTTTGGGGTCTTGTATGGGTGAGAACCTCAACACTTCTGTAGGGAACAGTACTACAGTGATCAAGGCTAATAATTATAAGACTTGTAAATAAGTGTCTCAGCTGCAGGGTGTGACAGCGATGCCGGATGGGGTGAAGTATACAAATAATGCATTTAAGTAAAAGTAGAAACAACAAAAATACACAAACCAGAAAATTGATCAGTGTTTCACATGTTTTGATTGCCACAGATGTACTGAGATGCTGGACTGTTGAATAGTTTTGCAGAGGTTATAATCACAGACAGGAAGTTTCACCTGCCATCTGGTTAAGGATCATCAGTGTGTGTGTGTGTGTGTGTGTGTGTGTGTGTGTGTGTGTGTGTGTGTGTGTGTGTGTGTGTGTGTGTGTGTGTGTGAGAGCGAGAGATCAAAGATTTTCCTCATAGTGTTTGGGACACTCTCTTCGTGTGATTGACCTAATAACTTAGTCATGCTGCTCTTTATTAAGATAATGGGAACAGAAACATTTTCATCACATTTGTGTCATCTGTCGGAAAATCTCATCATGCTTTTTACCCCAGTGTAAACCAGTGCTGACATCATCCTGGGAATGAACGCAAACAATCTCTCACACACACACACACATACAAAGGTAATTACACACATAGATAATCACACAATGACACATGCATATAATCAATAACAGATGGTCACACATGCCCTGATAATCACACACACGTACTTACAAATAGTCACTGATAAATGTGTCACACACATACACACACACATTTGCACAGATGATCACTCAGATATCTACACCTATTTCCACTTACGCGCACACACACAAACAGCAATATTTGCATAATCACAGCTAAGAGCAAACACACAGAGACATGCACACACTGATAATCACACACACCAACACATAGTATCACAAATATTCTATTAATCACACACAGATAAACAGATACTCGCAAACACACACACACTCTTTGATATTTACACAGAGGTAATCACAAAAAAAAAGAGATAATCGCGCACACACACATATACCCACATTCCTGCACACTGATTATCATGTAGCTATTCAGACACACATCCATCCCCCCCTACACACACACACACCCATACATAATCACACACAGAGGAATTCCCTCCCATAGTCATCCATCTACCTACAGTGTGTTTCTGAGGTCGAACTGACCGACTGAGCCACAAGCTGTTCTGTAATTCGTCATGCAGAGCAGTGAGCCAAGCTGTGATGGACTGTGCAGCTATGTGATGTGCAATGCATTACAGGCTCATGATGATGATGATGGTGATGGCGATGATGATGGTGATCAATGTGAATCACTGCTAAAGCCTTACGTTTATTTCACTTTGTTGACTCTTAAAAACGTCTGACTCACCCTGTCACTGTACTCTCTCAAAGTAGTAATACAGTGCAGCTGTGTGTATGTGTGTGTCTGTGTGTGTGTGTGTGCGAAAGAGAGAGAGAGAGAATTGAAACCGTGCCTCCTATCAGTCAGCAGTGGTTGGGCGACATGTGGAAGGAATTTATGACCCAGTTTTCATTTCCTCATCTAAAACAGAGATGGAGACAGAGAAAGAGACAGAAAGAGTGAGAGTCAAGAGTTAAGGGGAGCGAGGGACAGAGAGAAAGAGTGACACAGACTGTTATTCATCTGTTTTTCATCTGCACACATACAGTTCCCTATTTGAAACTATCCTTCTCTCTCTCTCTCTCTCTCTCTCTCTTTCTCTTGATCCCTAACCAGTTCAGTGGTGTAATCAATACTGTGTGTGTCCATGTTTCTGTGCAGGCCTGTTCCTGATCCTGGGTCAGTTGTTGTACGCAGCAGGGTGGGGCAGCGAGAAGGTGAAGCAGTACTGTGGCGTGAACTCGTCGGCGTATAACCCGGCGATGTGCTCCGTGGGCTGGGCTTTTTACACGGCGCTGCTCGGCACCGTGCTCAGCTTTATCAGCGCCGTGTTCAGCGCACAGGCCGAGATTGCCACGTCCAGCGACAAAGTCCAGGAGGAGATCGAACAGGGCAAAAACCTCATCTGCCTCCTCTGAGAGAGACGCGTGGGAGAGACCGGAGGTCCGTCGCATTAATGCCAGCGTGACAGCAATCGAATGACAAAAGAACAAAACCACTTTCATTCCATCTCACCACTAAAACTCTGCTCTTTATTGTGCTCTGATGTGGGAGAAAATCCCCTGCCTTCATTTTTCCTCTCTGTGTTCTTTGCCCTTACTCATTCTTTTTTTTGTTGTTTTTTGTTTTTGGTTTGATTGTTTGTTTGTTTCCACTCACTGAAATGAAGAATGAAATTGTAAATACGTGTGTGTATATACTGTACAAAATGATAATGGGGAGGATGAGGAAGAAACATCTCAGTGATGAAGGTGCTGAAACCACTAAACCACTGTCGATTCCTGTTACGGGTCAAAGTCCTGCACATGTTTAACCAGGAAGCATGAAGTTTACACCCACTGTTCCTGGACCAGTTCCTGGTTGTAAAACACAAGCAGACCCTGGCAGGAAGACCTGACTCCGGATCAGTGGACCAAAGGAGCCGAGACCTTTGTTAAGACGCTTGTGTGGGTTTTTAACAGAACTCTTCCTCCTTTGTTTTTTCCTTCTGTTTTTGTTCAACCCTTTTCATTTTCCTCTGATTATTCTTACCTCTTCCTTCCTCTCTCTCTTTCAATTTTCTTTATGTTTTCCGATGTTTTTTCCTTTTCCTTCTTTACTTCCTCCCAGTCTCAGGACAAGAAGCAACAGGAAAAAAAAGTCATTTGTTCTTATACATCCATAGAGTGTGAGTGTGTGTGAGAGAGAGAGAGAGAGAGAGAGAGAGAGAGAGAATAATCACCAGCCACATAATCACTGCTCTCTGCCAAATAAATAAACCTGACTGAACTTTGCTGGTTCTCTCCGCCTGTTTTTTCCCTTTAGACTTCCAGTAAAACCCAAAGAAGAGAGAGAGAGAGTGTGTGTGTGTGTGTGCGCGTGTCCTCATAGATCTTCAGCCAAAGGCTGATCACCCTTCTGCATGACATCACCTTCTCTTAATCCCCATGTGTGTGTATGTGTGTGTGTGTGAGTGTGTGTATGTGTGACTCACATCCTGTGTCAATCAGTGTGAACAGACTCTTAGCAACAGAACAATGACAGAAACACACGGCACAAAGGAGAAAAACAGATCCTGCTGAGAGACAGACAGATACAGAGTCAGAGAGCAAGAGAGTATGAGACAAGAGAGACAAAAAGAGAAGGAAAGAAAAAAGCAGAGGAAATACTGTTCCCAGATTTTATTGATTGATTTTTCCTTCCAGCACTGTATGCATGTGCATGAAAAAGAGGCAATGAGAAACAGAAAACAAAAAGTAACTACTAGTTACCAGCTATCGCTGTGCGTTCTGTTACCAAGTTTGTGTAGATTAAACCACGCACATTAAAGTATTCAAAATGGCTGCTGTTGCAGTTTACTGTGGGAACGCTGAGTGTGTGTATTTAAGCCACAAGCAGCAGGTTTTCATAGCACCATGCTGACACACACACACCAGCTCACTGCAATCAACCTGTTTCTGATTTACACACTGTAATCCTGGTATTTTAACATTTCACCAGTCACAGCCGAATATGACCCTCAAACAACCAATCACCGCTCAATGTAGCCACCGAGCAACCAATCACAGCCCAGTAAGGTACTTTAGTAACCAATTACAACTAAGTACAACACTCACAGCTCAAAAACGCCTGGGAAGCCAATCACAGTTGAGTATACAGTACCACCCTAGTAACCAATCACAGCTCAACACAACACTTTAATAATCAGTTACTGCTTATGACAACTCCATAGTAACCAGTATAATCACAGATCACTACAATGCCCTAGTAACCAATCATAGCTCAGTACAACATTCTAGTAACCAATTACAGTTAGTACAACACTCTAGTAACCAATCAGAGTTCCGTACAATACCCTAGTAATCAATCACAGCTCAACACAACACCTTAATAATCAGTTATTGCTTATGACCACTTCATAGTAACCAATCACAGCTCAGTACAACACTCTAGTACAGGCATGGGCAAACTACGGCCCAGGGGCCACATGCGGCCCGTTTAACGTTTTGATTCGGCCCGCCAAACTTGAAAAAAATTAATAAATTAACCTTGTTAATGTTTTATTTTCCCTGTAATTCTGATGTTTCCTCACCAAATGGCGCACTCTACATATATTAGCTTTGTTGAGGTGAAGCGTAGGCCTATTACTCCACGTTTGCACTTTACCCTTTGACCCTTTGACCAAAGCATGCCATCTATCTGCTCCTGTTCCGGCCCCTTTGTCAAATGTTAGAACTCAATGTGGCCCACGAATCAAAAAGTTTGCCCACCCCTGCTCTAGTACAATACCTTTGTAACCAACCACAGTGCTGCACATCATCTGAGTAACTCAGTACAATGCCCTGATAACAATTCACAGCTCATTATAATGCATTAATAACCGATCACAGATCAGTACAATGCCCAAGTAACCAATCAAAACTCAGTACAACTCCCCAGTAACCAAATACAGCTAAGTAAAATGCCAAAGTAATTAATTAATACTATCACAGCTCAGTACAATGCCCTAATAACCAATCACAGATCAGTACAATTGTCAGTTATCCAATCACATCTTAGTATAACACCCTATTAACCTGTCATATATTTGTAATTAGGTTGCATTAAAAACACAGAGACAATTTTGTTTTAAAAAGAGCATTCATCCACATGACACACATGGTCCGAATAATCCCGACATGAATTCATCAAAGTAAATCTAACTTTACAAAACAACCTAATAACAATAGCAAACCAAATCCATAACTTTGCTAAATTAACCCTGGTACAATGTTTTGACAATCTAAAATACCTGTACAGTTTATACTAAGCCTGAGAAACCAGTCACAGCTCAGTACAACACTCAAGTTACCAATTATCACTGTGTGTTCTGTTACCAAGTTTGTGTAGATTAAAACACACACACACACACACACACACACACACACACACACACACACACACATCAAAGGATTCAAAATGGCTGCTGTTGCAGTTTACTGTGGGAACGCTGAGTGTGTGTATTTTAGCCACAAGCAGCAGGTTTTCATTGCACCATGCTGACACACACACACCAGCTCACTGCAGGATGTTCATACGCAATGTGTTTGAGTAAATAAATGAATATGGTTTTCATTTGAGGGAAGACAGAGTTGAACACACAAACACACTCACTCACACACACACAGACACACACAATAAACACTGCTTGTGTGGTACAAAAAAAAAGTGCTTGTGTGTTTGCTTGTGTATGTTTTAAACATGAAATAGACAGGAGAAAAGAGAAGCGACGAGATGAGAAGAGAAGAGAAGAGAAGAGAAGAGAAGAGAAGCTGCCAGTCAGATTTTCCACTCAGTTGGGTTCCTTTTAATTGTGGGAAAATTTTGATTGGATAAGGAATAGCATGATGTCCCCACAGCTCTATGGTCTCCAGATCAAACCACAGCTCAGGTTACTGTCAATTACACACAGTCTGAGTTTTCTCTGGGTTCTCCAGTTTCCTTCCACTTCCCAAAAATTGTATATATTACAACTGTCTGGTGCTCCACTTCTGGTTGGAGATCTCATCGCCAGGAGGCACATGTGGTTTGCGTGGGATGTGTGTGGTGACTGGGGATGGTTCAACTTGACCACAAGGATGGTCTTGGACTTGACTAATGCAGACAGCTTTGGGGACTGAAGTTGCTTAATAGTTCAGGACTGGGGGAATTTGTGGATTACAAATGAGGGAGAACTTCCACTGGCTACATTATAAAACAAAGTGTGTCTTTATCACACACTTGTCCAGCCTGAAACACACGTCGTTATTTCCACCATCTAGATATTTAGTTCAACCTCTCTTGCATTTCCACTACCAGCTGACAGGTATCTTGTGCCTCTTGTATTTTGTGTTTTTTGGGTTTGTAATGAGTGCTTCTATAGTCGAAAGTGAGTGTGTGCTGTCCACCCAGTGTAGATTCCATCCATCCATCTACTGTTTCTATGCATCCATCCACACTGTCACCATGAACAATGGCTGGCTGCAATGACCTCCTGCATGACTTCACGCCATGAATCATTGCTGTAAGGGGAAGTTATGCTGCTGAAGGATAAGTGGATTAGCTACTCTAAATTGACCTAGGGGTGAATGAGTTTGAGAATGTGTGTCAATGATCCCCCGTGATGTATTCCATCTTGGGTGACTTCAAGCATTTTCACATCAGGGACCTGGGATCTTTACAGAGTACACTTAGCCCCAAAGTCTGGTTCATTTTGATCAGTTGGAACACAAGAGTTATCCGTGTCGTATAATTGTCATTTTTTTATTTCTATATTGTTGAGAAAATCTCATTGAGCTGTCACATAATTGTCAATAAATTGTCGATAAATTGTTCTGTATTGTAAAATCCAGCTTCTCTTTATCCACAATACTTCTTTGTTTCCTTCACCTGCTTCCCATAGCTACCAGTTTAAAAGCTTCTCCTGAGACCCAGACCCACTGTTATGTATTGTATAATTTCTCCTTACAGTTTCTCCTTATTAGCACCTGTTAACTAAGAACATAATCAAATGTCTTCAAACAGAAGAACACTTAGCAAAAGAGTAATAAACAACAGCACTTATATGAGAGTTGTACAAGAATATACAGACAATGTAGCTGGTAGAAAATACGATGTCTCCATGTAAGGGCATTCAGGTCTCAAGAGGACTGTCACATCCTCATATTGGATACATTAGGTTTATTTTATTGCAAATTAAAGTCAACTGTGTGTAACGGTGTATAAAAGTTTATTTCAAAGCCATACCATGGCTGTGCAAAAAAAAAAAAAAAAAAATTGGTAAACAGTGCAACACATCTAAAAGCCTTGTTCAACATTTTATAGCTATATAAATTTTCTTTCGCTTCTTTTTGTTTGTAGGAAGAGTGTGTGAAATCCTGAAAAACAGTTACATTCAGTTTGCAAGCATATCACACACAAGATTTCCACGCCCGGCCATTTTCTTTGCACTGGGTTTTGCACGTTGTGTACACATTGGGTATTACAGTAGATTAACCTGATGTCTTACATACATTCTTTTCCTGTACATGTTGAACATAATGTTCACTTGATCTATAAACCAGAGCCACTGTCATGCTAAACTCAAATTAAAATAAAGTGCATCAGTATTTGAATTGTCTTTTCGGTTATTCAGTAGTAACTCATCTTACTGTCAGTAGTTACGTTCAGTAGCAACTCATCCTACTGTCTATCATGTCAACACCATCTTAAAGAAGAACCCATATCCAAAACTGGTCATGTGACAATCAATTCTGGTATAAATGTTCTGTGTTTTTCACTTGGAAGCTCCTGCTGTGCTTTGGTGACTTTGGCTTTTCATTTGTCCCTGTCAGGTAGACATTCTTCATCCAATATTTGATCCACAGCTTACATGCTTATGAAAACCAATCAACTTATCTTTTCGTACCAGCATGCAGAATTTTAGTCAGATCTGTGATAACCCTGGTCAAGTCCCGCTGCATTCTGACCTGTGAACATACTTTGCCCTTTAAAGTCCAGAACAATGCGACCTACCAAAGCCAGCAAGTTGTCATGCGCACAGCATTGGGTTTTAGTAGCACATCCTGTTAAAATGGACTTTTGTATATGGCATCATCTGCTCATCCACTGAAGCACATTATGGTCTGGCCTAAAGTATGCAGCCTTCATTAAGCCATTGTCTTCCAGAATCTGTTTGTTTTCTTCATGTCTTCTGAAATGTCACTATCAATCACTGTTTCCTCAGTCTAAAAATTATGGCATGCTTGATTTTGTCATGGTAGAAATTCATAAGTCACTGGGCCAGAATATTCTTGTTTGTTGGTAAGGCATGCAATACATCAAAGGTGATGCTCCAAAAAATGATCAATCTCATCAGCTAAAGTGCTATCAGAGAGGTATCACTGTTAGCTACTGACATAGCATTTGTGCATTTAGCAATTAGTTTAATTAACTCCTTGTTGTTGATGTACTGCTACACAAAGTCTGGTGGCTGCCAATCTTGTTACTCAGGAAGCCTTTCATTCTCAGAATGAACTAAGTCAGCTAAGCATTCTCCACATGCTAGCTCCTGGCTTACCACCACTGTCATCACTTTCTCCATGCTGACATTTATATGCACAAGTCAATTTCTGCAAACTGCGACTGTCATCATGTTTACATGTATGTGAACCAGCTCGCAGTTCCTGGAATCAGGTGAAATATAATCATCACTTGTTTCACAGCAGGATCAGTAGCATCACAATCAGACAATTCCACCATTTCAGAATGGTCTCCTATTACTGCATTCTGTCATTTTTCTGCTCTGTATGCCTGTCAAATGTATCACATAAATATAAAATAAAAAACCTGTAACACATTTAGGAATCTTTATACCCTTTAAACTGTTGCTTTCTTTAAATATGTTCCCAAGTTATATCTTCTTATATTTACACTTTTTCTATAGCATCTCTGTAATTTAGGGAACTTTCATGTCCATTGATGATAAGTATATTTATTCTAAAAATTTCCTTCAAAAAGATAATATTTTATCTCTTAAGGGAAACTATGTTATAATATTACACATTATATGCATGCTTTGCTTCACTTAGCTTAAAAATTGTCATAATTGTCATATTGCCAAATTGACTATTTCTGTCATAGTTTCAAAATAAAAAGTTTAAAATCCTTAGCAGAAACTATTTTTATTTATAAAGTCTAAATACCATACAGTTAAACCTTCGACTGCAAGCAAAATTAATTCCGGAAGCATGCTTGTATATCAAAATACTTCGATATCAAAGTAAATTTCCCAATAACAAATAATAGAAACTCCAACGATTCGAAAATATCCATATAAAAATAATTAATACAAAATATAAAGTAAAAATAAAATTAACCTGCACCTTTACCTTTGAAAAGAATTGTGACTGGTGATAGAGAGCAGAGGCAATAGCAGGGGGGCTACTGTGTAGAATGACTTTCATGCACGCACACACACACACACACACACACACACAGACACACACAAACAGAACCACTTCTCTAAACAGATTCATCTCCCGCATTGATACAGCCTTTTAAACTTTTTTGTCTTCACAGGGGCCGTTGTTGCAGTCCAGTTGGACGCAAAATTAAAAAAAAAAAGTTTACGCGCACGTGCACACACGTGGTCACAATGTTACAGTAAATAGTACATACGGATGTTGACTATGTGAGTGACGCCTGCGTACTGAGACTGTGCATGGGGATATGATTACCCACAATCCCACAGTGCACGGGAGAGAAGAACCATTGGCTCATTTGTGATTACATGACGCTCGACAGAAATTCTTTAATTTATTTTAAAATGATGCTCATCTTGCATAACCCTACCAACAGTTACTCAGTTAACAACAGAGCTCTGTCCTGGAACTCAAAAATGATTTGTCCCAATGCCAAGTGACCAGCATCATCATCAGTGTCAATTCTTCTGTGGCATATTTTTTAAACACACTGTGGGTAGTGTTCTCTCATTGTTTCAGCCAAAAGACTTACATCTAAGTTGTCACTGAGTTTATTAATTGACTGTCAAATATATTACATACACCGTTATATTTTATAGATTCTTAATGATATATATATATATGAATGATGTTAAACTGGGAAAATGAGCAGTGGTCAATCAGGCAAAACCCACTACTTGAATTAGGAGACAAAATAAGAAAATTGTCAAAAATGTCTACATAATTATTCAGAAAATTGTTGCCGTTTGCGGAGTGAATTTACTAATTTGAACCACTATTTTTTTTCCTGTGGAAAATAATTTTTATTGTTATTATTATTTTAAATAATTATTATCTCATTAGCAGTAAACAGTACCCAGTGTATGTTATTATTGCTAAAACTAGTCACATTTGTACGGAATAGTTATTACGCACAAATAAACAAGTTTCACCAATAAAAGTGTTACTTTTCCCACAATAATCTAGGACTCGTCTGCGGCGTTCGACGCCATCTTGTTTTTACACCAATTAGTGTAGCGTGCTACTGCTACCACTAGATGTCGCAAAATTCCTGTCTACTCTACAGGCTTCAGAATCAGTTTCATTAACCAAATATGTAAGCATAGAAAAAAGTTCATTGGTCTTTGCTCCACAGAAAGAGAAGGGAAAATAAGTAAGAAATATTGTACTGCTCAAATCCTTTTTATTTATGTTTGTTTCTTTGTTGGTTTTTGTTAGGCTGTTCTCTTTTTTTATGTGGCCAGTGTCCCCTTTGAGTTTGAAAAGTTCATGGTCCTGAAGCACACCATTGTTTTTCTTGTGAAATTCCCAATAGGTTTGATGTGTCACATGACCCTCTTCCTATTGAAAAAAATAAAGTTAGATCCAAGATGGCCGACTTCHAAATGGCCACCATGGTCACCACCCATCTTGAAAAGTTTGCCCCCTCACATATACTAATGTGCCACAAACAGGACGTTAATATCACCAATCATTCCCATTTTATTAAGGTGTATCCATATAAATGGCCCACGCTGTACATGTGTGGAAGAAAAATAAAAACATTAATAAGACATCATAAGCAGCACACCATCGCTCTGGAGTATGTTGAGTCAAGCTCAAAAACAGGAGGACATTGTCAGAGCAATTCCGTTTTGACTGTTCAGCCCAAGGTCACATTGCAAAAAACAAGACCTGTTTCAGACATAGGACCACATATGGAGGTGTCCCAAATCAGTACTGAAAACATTAGACTCCATGTGATTATTTTGCAGGATTATAAATGGTATGTTTAGAGAGAAATCCTAAATAAATCATGAATAAATTGTATTAATGTATGATATGCATATGGCCTCGCAGTGGGTTCGATTCATGCCCCGGGCCTGTGCGCATGGAGTTTTTCTGTTCTCCTTGTTTTTGGTGAGTTTCATCCAGGTATTCCAGTTTCCTCCCACAGTCTCCAATTACATGAATAATTTTTATCCTGTATACGGGGGAGGTGGGGGGGGGGTTTAAACCAAACCGGAGTACCTGTAGGAAACCCACGAAGCAGACTTTCAGACAACGACGTATGGGTGTAATTCCACTCCAGTCCAGCAGGTGGAAATATGACCCGGTTAGACTAGAACCACCGTGAACCTTTGGGGTTGCTAAGTGGAACACGTGAATTCAGCTGAATTCACACGCGATGGATTAAATCTCAACTTCTGTCAAAAACGCTTGTGATCATTTACTTATTTGTGGATTTTAAATAGGTTTTAGGTAAGTAGTCATTTTAGAAGACATACTAGCTCGTGAGTTTTAATAAACGGTGCGCGAGCTTCACTGAGCTAACCAGGCTAACTGTTTAGAGATGTTTTCGAAGACGGTCTAAGCAGAAAACAAGAGGTCTTAACGGAATGGTTTGCATGCTTTGGGTCAATAAATACTTAAGGTTAGCTTAGCGTTAATCCTTATGGTTTTTAAATTGGCACATGTGGGTGTTATGATGATGGGGTGTCCACATACTTTTGACATACATACAGGAGTCAGGATAACACTGACCTCCATGCTGGTAGAACTGTTAATTAATCGACACTGCTACAGTGATCCACTTCATGATGAGAAGAAGGAGCTTCATGTAAAAAGTCACTTTCTCTAGTGCAGTGATCAGTGCTTTAGACCATGACAAGCCACAAGGTGTATGAAATAAATGCACTATTCTCTAGATTACTTTAAGACACACTGATATATAGATTAACCTGAAAGTCTGGTGATACTTCAAACACACAGTGTTACTAATGTTTTAATGTGTTACTAATGTGTAACACTTTAGCACTGATTAACAATCAGTCATTTCTAATGAGCACAGACCTGTCCTGGGTTTCTTTCTCTGTTTTTTTTAGATCTGTTTTCATTCCTAGCTGAAAGCAATAAAATGTATTAGGCTTATGGTTGTTTCTGTTTCAGTGTGACATGGGGAAGCCGGTGAAGAAAAAGAGTGTGTGCGATAAAGTGCGCAAGAGCAGCGCGCACGCTCAGATTAAGACAAACCCGTTTGAGGTGAAGATTAACAAGAAGAAATTTGATGTCCTGGGCCGAAAGAGCAAACATGATGTGGGACTGCCAGGCGTGTCTCGCTCTAAAGCTCACAACAAGGTAAAATCTGTCTACATAATTAGTAAAATTAGGTCTCGTCTACTTGTCTTGCCACTCTTGTCACACCTGCTGCATGCTTTACTTCACATTCTGTCTCATGCTCTGTCTCACTCTAGTTCTTGCCTTTATAAAAACTAAACAAGGTAGCATGTGTCTCGTGGTCTGTTTCTCATTTTGTCTCACACTTGCACTCTCTGGGTCTCGTTCAAACATGGTAACTCTTGTCTACTAGACTCATTCTCTGTCTTGGACTGTGTCTTATTCTAATTAGATCTACCTGTCTCGCACCCCATCTTATCCTAATTATGTCTACCTGTCTCGTCTACCACTTTTGCCGCTGTCTCACACCTGTTCCATGCTTTGCTTCACATTCTGTCTCACTCTGTCTACTTCTTGCCTTCAAAAGACAAAACAAGGTAGCATCTGTCTCGTGGCCTTCCTCTCATTTTTTTCTCACACACTCTGGGTCTCGTTCTAAAGCTTATGGCAAAGTAACACCTGTCTAACTGATGCACGCTCTGTCTTGCACTCTGTCTTATTCTAATTAGGTATAAGTCTTGTCTACTTGTCTTGCCACTCTGTCACACCTGTTGCATACCTTGCTTCATGTTCCGTCTCACTCTCTGTCTCAGTCTCACAATCTGTCTCACTCAAATTCTCCCTTCAGAATACAAAACAAGGTAGCATCTGTCTCATGCTCTGTCTCTCATTCGGTCTCACACTCTCTCTCATTCTACAACAAGGTAACACTTGTTTAACTGTTTGTGTGTTAGTTTGTATACAGTGCCTTATTACCTCTGGCTTGCTTATTATATAAAGAGACCTATATGTAAAGCTCTGTGCAGTTGCTTCATGACATTGTCTGTTATTAACATAAATCAGATTTTTATATATATATATATAATTTTTTTTCTTTGTGCAGCGTAAAAACACTCTCCTGAAGGAGTTCAGAATGAAAAACAAAGCGAACTCGTTTATCGACCGGCGCTTTGGAGAGTATGACTCCAAGATGGCACCCGAGGACAAAATTCTACAGAGGTTCGCCATGGAGAGACAGGTAACAGCGCAGTGAGATGGGTTCCTACCCTTAAATCAGTACTAACATCCGGGGGTTAAGTAAGGAATAATTTGCGCTGGCGTTGTGTAATACCGTTTCTTAAATTTGCCAACTTTCCAATGTTTTTATTTATTAGATAATGTCACTTGTTTATCCATTTTTTAGTTACTTTTAATGTGGAAAGTCTGCAAAACTTAAACTTCCAATCAGAATCTGCAGGCTGGTACGTTCTGACGACCTGCTCCTTTTGATGCTCTCTGTTCCCCTCAATGTGCATGCGTCAACCCCATTACGTTTTCTTCTCTTCTTGCGTTTAGCAGCGAGTAGGTACTTTATCACTGAATGCGTTTCATGTTTTTTATTATTATTTTTATCAGGATAAGATAAATGTCCCATACAGGGACACACATTTGTATAACAGCATTTGGCAGACGCCTTTATCCAGAGCGACTTACATTTTTATCTCATTTGACATCTAAGCAGTTGAGGGTTAAGGGTCTTGTTCGAGGGCCCAACAGTGGTAACTTGCTGACCGTGGGCTTTGAACTTGCAAGTTTTTGAACCGTAGACCAATGCCTAAACACACACATGCATGTATGCACAAACAAAAATGTATAATATTGTCCAGTTAGGGACAGGCTTGTACAGTTCTAATTGGATTATAACTTCCTGTATTAGCTAATTAAGCTTGATGCGTTAATCAGAGACTCTGAAAGCAGATCGAAAGCTACGGCATACTGTGCTAGAATTATGTTAAGATTAAGATAAAAAACTCGTGTTTAATTTCAAATAACCTAACAAACTCTGTGTCATTTACATTATGATAATAATAATGATAATAATAATAATAATAATATAATCTTCGAAGTTCAGTAGACGAAGTTCAGTAGTTGGCAGAGAGCCCAAAAAGCACAGGTGCTATTTATTAATAGTTTTTAATGAATATTGGTGGTGTAGTGGTTAGCACTGTCGCCTTGCACCGCCAGGGTCCAGGTTCGATCCCCGGCCAGACTCGATTCCCGTCTCTGTGTGCATGGAGTTTGCATGTTCTCCCCGTGCTTGGTGGGTTTCCTCCGGGTTCTCCGGTTTCCTCCCACAGTCCAAAGACATGTAGGTTAGGTTAATTGGTGTTCCCAAATTGCCCGTAGTGTGTGAGTGTGTGTATGTCTGTGTGCCCTGCGATGGATTGGCACCCTGTCCAGGGTGTATCCTGCCTCGTGCCCTAAGTTTCCTAGGATAGGCTCCAGGTTCCCTGCGACCCTGAATACAGGATTAAGCAGTAATGATGATGAGTGAGAGTGAGTGAGTGAGTTTTGAAGTTCACTTCAAGGGTTATGAAATATTTTTTTGTTACAATAATTGTCATTATTATTATTATTATTTTAAATTATAATATATTATTAATAATAATGACGATTATTCTGCAATAATGATAATAATCCAATAATCGGTTGGAATAATGTGAATTGTGCCAGTTCCCGTAGAGGAAAATCGTGATTCATATTTTAGCAAGAATCATGCAGCCCTAAACAAGATAATACAGAAATACTCAAGCAGTTGTCTGTGTGTTGTGTTGTTTATATGATATCCTAATTCTGTGTGTGTGTGTGTGTGTGTATACAGCGTGTTCAGGGGAAGAAGGACATGTTTAATCTGAATGATGAGGAGGAATTAACACATTATGGACAGTCCCTGGCTGAGATGGAGAAGTTTACAGATGGAGTGGAGAGCGAGAGCGACTCAGAGGAGCGAGGCCTCCTATCTGGTTAGAAAACACACACACACACACACGTTCGTACATACACATACATACACAGTATTACTCTAGACACTCTAGATTCAAACAGGAACTTAAATAAAGTCTAATAATAACAACTTTGTGTGTGAAGCTGAAATCACGGCGTCACACTTCGGAGGAGGCGGAGGACTGCTGAGGAAGAAAACCAGTGAAGAAGAGGACGCAAATAACAAAACGCGTCAAGAGCTCATCGAAGAACTAATCCTCAAATCCAAACAGGAGAAGGTGAAGAACATGAAGAACACACGGCAGCTAAACTTATTATCGATGCTAGCGCTTCATTTAGCGTCTGCTAGATTTTAAAAGCCACATTTAGTTTGTACTGATGACCATAATGGTTGTGTTGTGTGTCACGCAGCGAGAGCGTCAGATACAGAAAGACGAGACGCACGAGCTGACAGAGAAATTGGATCAGGAGTGGAAGTCCATCCAAAGCCTTCTGTCACGTAAAACTCCCAGAGAACGAGAGGAGGAGATGGAGAAACCAAAGGTGAGGCGAGAGGAGGAGAGAAAGAATTTCTTGATTGTGGAGTGTATAGTGATTAACAATCTAATGTCTTAACATTGCAATTACTGCAGTTATAGTCTATAATATTTAAAAGTGACTCTCTGTCTGACCAATCACTGACTCTTCACTGAGCACGCTGCTTTCTGAGTGGCCAGATAGAGTAACGTGTCCACTAGAGAGTGCAGGTGTGTCTGTCAAACCTACAGCACCACTTGGTCCTGACATCTAAGAATATGATATTCAACAGGGTTGTTTAGTGTGCACATGGACTCATTGTTTTTACCTGTCTGTGTGTGTGTGTGTCTGTGTGAAGCTGGATGAATATGACATGATGGTGAGGGAATTGGGATTCGAGATAAAAGCACAGCCGTCTGAGAAACTCAAAACACCAGAGGAGATCGCCAGAGAGGAGAGGGAAAGGTTGCAGAAACTGGAGGTAAAACACAACACACACGTTAGACCTAACACTAGTTCATGTCTTTCAAACAGAGCATACACAGACACCTTGATTGTGTCTGTGTGCCAGCTTTGTCCAGAATATAGGACGTCCTTAGATCACAATGGTGCTCCCCTACGCAGCCTGAGTCTCTGATATCATTATTCTGGATTTGTGTGTGTGCATTACACAGGCAGACAGACGGAGAAGGATGGAGGGGGAGATGGAGGAAAACCCCAAACACACGCACATGTCAGCTGATGACCTCAACGACGGATTCGTCCTCGACAAGGACGATCGCAAAACTCTGTCCTATCAGGTATGCGCATTCATGAGACGTATGCACATACAGACTGCTGATGGCTAAATTAAAAAGCTGATCGCTAAATAAGAGTTATTGAGTAATTGAGATGGTAGTAATGCGATTAATCAATTAATCTTTTTAATAATCAATAGATTGATCAGTTGCAGTTCTTCTATACAGTATAGCAAGTATATTTTTAGAAATAGAGCAAAACAGATGACCCCTAGACACGAAATCAGATCAGAAAGCTGCTGTGTTCGGATTTTGTGTTTCCTGTTTTTTGTTTTTCTTTCCACTAACCTCTCGCACACGTGTCCCTCACGTAGGATGGGATGTGGAACGTTGAGCAAGAGGAGGGTGAAGGAGGAAATGATGAAAAGGAAGAAGACGATGATGGTGATGAAGATGATGATGACGAAGAAGATGGTGGTAGTGGTGATGAAGACAACGATGATGAGGAAGACGATGGTCACTCTGATTTGGAGGACAGTGTTGATGAAGATGAGCAGGAGAATGAGGGAGAGGAAGATGAAGAAAAAGAAGGAGGAACAGAGCCCAATGATGAAGTGAAGCGCACTGTAAGTGAAGAGGAGAGGAGAGAGATTCAGGATGCAGCCCGTACAGAGCTGCCCTACACCTTCACAGGTACAGTGAGACTCTGTGATGCTGAGCTAGAGGGGAAGGTGGGTCAAACAGGCGAGGTGATTGATTCATTGTGTCTGTGTGTGTCTGTGTGTATGTGATAGCTCCTGAGTGTTACACAGATCTGAAGACCATGCTGCAGGGTCACTCACCTGATGAACAGCACCTCATATTGGAGAGAACTAAGAAGTGCAATCATCCCAGTCTGGCAGTTGGAAACAAAGCTAAATTAGAGGTGACCCTTGACCTTTGATAGGCAGTCATCGAGTTTAATGTAGCTGCTGCATCATTTTCTGTTTTTGCTGTTTGTTGACATACCAGAACTCTTCTTTTTATTATTTCTTCATAATCTATAATCTTTAATTAATTTATTTAATACATGGCCTGCTTTCTTCTAATGGATGTCAGCCAATCAGACCGTAGGGGCGGGATTTAACTTTACATATGCGATTTACAGAAGTTATTTGGATTC
This sequence comes from Clarias batrachus, assembly GCA_003987875.1. NCBI lineage: Eukaryota > Metazoa > Chordata > Actinopteri > Siluriformes > Clariidae > Clarias > Clarias batrachus. The sequence continues at coordinate 102,244 of QMIH01000471.1, read as the reverse complement.
CTGTTGGAGTATGTAGGGGAACTGGCTACACACAATCCCCCGCAGCTCACCACTATCAACATTCTCATTCCGTAAGTCTGTGTTTTCCATCCAGCTGAGTTAACCGAGTCAGTGTGTACGCAGAATATAATTAACTCAAATAAAAATCTCTCCCTCGCTCCGTCTCTCAGGCAGATCTATTCCCTGTCTCAGCTCTTTCCGGAAGCATCGTGTCGGGTTATGCAGACGCTGATCGTCGATGCCGCTCACAGCATGGAGCAGAGTGTAGAGGTCAAAGGTCGCGCTGCTGTCCCAGGCCTGGATATGGTATAATTACACACACCTATATACAAAGTGTTATCAAAAAGTATTTGCACCTCTTTTTGTTTATTTGTTTTTTTGCATATTTGTCACACTTAAATGATCAAACAAATTTTAATATTGCACAAAGGTTACAAAATTCAGTTTTTAAATGATGATGAAAAAAAGTAATTGCCCCCCTAAACCTAATAATTGGTTCTGCTACAATTCATTCATGATTTATCTGGGGGGTGGGGTAATTTTGGGCAAGGGGAAACATTTGGTTTGGGCAGCTTTTTCTACCTTAATAAATGAAATCGTTTAAAAACTGCATTTTGTATTTACTCGGATTATATTTGTGTAATATTAAAATTGTTTGATGATCTGAATCATTTATTTTTGACAAATATGCAAAACAATAACATGTATCAGGAAGGAGCAAATACTTTTTCACAGCACTGTACAGTGTGGCTGAATGGTGTAATGTGAGGGGTAAAGTGTGTATGTGTGTGTACGCACAGCTCGTCTATCTGAAGATTGTTTCTCTGCTGTTTCCTACGTCTGATTTCCGTCATCCGGTGACGACACCAGCCTTCCTCTACATCAGCCAGGCTCTCACTAAGGTATTGTGCGTGCGTGCGTGTGCACCTGTGTATTTAACATAAATTTCATATTCAGTACTTATTTATTATTATACTATCAGTTAACATACTACATTAGTTTTTTGTGTTTTGGTGTAGGGTTTCTACTGTTGGATTCTGTAAATGTGTGTGTGTCTGTGTATATGTGTCTTTCTTCACACAGTGTGCAGTCGTGTCTCTAGAGAGTGTGTGCACAGGTCTGATTCTGTGCTGTATAGCAGTGGAGTATGTGTCTCTTTCCCGGCGCTTTATCCCTGAGCTCGTCAATTACTTGCTGGGGCTCCTGCACCTCGCTGTCCCCACACACCCCTGCACAGGTGATACAAGCATCTGTACAAATCTTACATGTGGAACAACTTGGAAAAGTAATACTGCTTTACTTTTTTACCAAGAGAATGCCATTTTAAAACAATTGTGTGTGTGTGTGTGTGTGTGTGTATTTAGATTACCATGTGGTTCCCCCGTTCAGACAACAGGGGAAGAGCAGTGAGCTGCTGCATGTGTGTGATCCGCAGTCTGCTCACAGCTGGAAAAGGAAAAGCATCACGCTGTCATCAGCACACAGAGTTACAGCGACTACAGAGAGGGAGAGAGACCACTATAGGTAATACACACACACACACACACACTGAGATATAACACTTCAGGCAGCACTCACTCACACCAATACATGTTCAGTAAAACTTGGATTGCGAGTAACCTGGTAGGCAAGTGTTTTTTGATAAACGAGCAAGGTCTTAACCTACGAGTTGTATACATGCTCTTTGTCTGCCGAGCATCACGTGATCACAACTGACCCAATGGTTCTTCTCTCTTGTGCTGCAGAATTATGAGTAATCGTCACCCATGCTCAGTCTGGGAGACCATGCGTCACTCCTATAGTCAACATCCGTGCGCATGTACTATTTATTATAACATTGTGATCACGTGTGTATCCAAGTACGGTTCCTGTTCTTTAGTAACTGCACTGCAATAACGGCCTCTGGAAAAAAGGAAAAGGTTAAAAAGGCTGTAGCAGTGCGGGGGATGAATCTGTTTAACAACAATGCAATGTCACATTTCTGCAAATTCCTCAAAAGGAGGCAAAAGCAAGTGTCATTAGGGACAGAGCAGTGTTTCTGTTTCAGTGTGTGTGCGAAAGTCATCCTACACAGTAGCCCCCTCCCTTCTCCTCTGCTCTCTTTCATCCACGATTCTTTTCAAAGGTAAAATGCATGTTAATTTGTTTTATTTTTACTTAGTTTTTCGTATTTATTATTTGTATATGAATTTTATATGGGAAATCCGCTTTGATATACGAGTGCTTTGATCTACATCATGCTTCCGGAACAAATTATGCTCGCAATCCAAGATGTAGATGTATAACACACACACCCTGACATATCATTCCAGTTAACACACACTCACTCACGCCACCACATGCATCTCCCACACTGACCACTACAGGTAACATAAAGTAACTTTGGGATTTTTACACATGCACTCAGTCATTTTATAACATAATAAATACAAGCTTGTTTAGAACCAGAAGTTTAAATTATTCTAATGTGTAACTCTTTAGTTTTTGCAGCAGCAGCAGCAGCAGTCTGACATTTTATCTTCTCAAAGCAGTTTTTTAACATGAACGAGAAAAACCCACAACTTAAACTTGTCTAGTCACAGGAATGTACAAGATCACACTTCACAAGAGCCATCTCGCACATTAAAATGATTGTTTATGTTCATAGTTCAGTATTTAATTCTGAACTAAATTTACAGAAAAAATAACTACTTTATTGTGCATTTTGTGTCAAGTCACTAAGTTTTTTTGTTTAGTTTAGTTTTTTGTCTAAATGGCCCTGATTGTGAAATTTGGTAACGAACAAGAAGACTTTTTTTTTGGTCTCAGCCATATTTGGCACCTGTTTGGTCGATCTCTGTAACAGTCTGTAAAGTCCGAATCCGAATTCCATCTGTATGCACAATGGAAAAGTTTCACACTTTAAACAGTTGAAACAGTGTAAAGGGGGTATGCATGTGAGTGTTTAATTATCACTCCTTTGTGATTTTCCTCTGTCGGAGAGCAGTGATGCATCGTGATGATGACTAAAGTGTTTATTTTAGTGTGTGAAGTTTCCTTACACTGTGAGAGAGAGAGAGAGAGAGCACAGTCTTTCTTCAACCCTAGAGAAAAAATTATTATTAATTATTATTATATTTTATTAGTGTTCATTTTTGCCACTCATCATTTAAACACGGCAAGTCTGGCAGTTTAAAGACAAAGCAATTTGCTTTAATCACATGGACAACCCTTAATTACGTAAACATAATGCTAAGAGCTAAAAATATAAAAACGTCAAAGAAAATCTGTAGGAAATAAAACATATCGTAGGAGTTAAAATATGAAATCATAGGAAAAAAACTAAAAATGCAATATAGTAAGGCTTGTTAAAGGAGTGTGACCATTAGGCAGTGTAGACATGAATGTAGTCTCAAGACTCAATAATCACTTTATCTAGTTTAGATTTGTTACTTTTTATACTTTCGCCTTCAGGGGCTGAAGTCTGTGCGTCTTGAGTGCATGCATCCGTGAAATTTGATTAATAAGTTAAATGTTAAGAGTGGTCAGTGTAATAGCCAAGTTGGAAGCAAATTATGCATTACTTTCAAAACATGTAGAATATACTGTAGCTGCTTATATGTTCATATATATGAGCACAGCCCAGATGTATACACTCACCAGCCTCTTCATTAGGTACAACTGCTCATTGATGCAATCATCTAATAAGTCAGGAACTCATTGCATTTAGACATGATCAAGTGATCTGCCGATGTTCAAACCGAGTATCAGAATGTGGAACAAAGGTGATATAAGTGACTTTGAACGTGGCAAGATTATAGACTGAATGGAACTGAGTTTTTTTTTTTTTTTTTAAGTGTAGGGATTTTCATCAAAGCATGAATCCACCCTGCCTTGTATTACCGGTTCAGGTTAGGGGATATCTCCTTGCCACAGTTCTTTGGGCCACTTGGGTAGCAATTATCGGAGTATCGTTGCTGACCATTCTATCTCTATTATTTTAGACATGTGAAAATCAATTTATACTCCATAATTTTATACGGAACACAATGGTCAGGTTTCAACATTGGCCATACAATGTCTGTATGTTCTTATCTTAGTTTTTAAATGTTTAACATCTGAAAGCACAATAAGATCTTAACAATATTTATATTTGTTTTGTTTCAGGTTGTCTGTGGTTTACGCATGTTTGGATTTGGTAAAGAGATGCATATTGCTTTATCAACAACTTTCTGCTTACCAGGACATCTTTCAACCAATCAGAGTCCTCCTCTCGAAACATCTTCCTGTTACAGATTACCCATCAGCCCTACAGGTGAGCAACAAAAAGAGTGCCTCAGGATTTAGAATAGAATGTAGTAACACTATACAGCCTGCTAGCTAAAATTACCAGTTTGAAAGTAAGTAAAAAAATATTCAGTTAATATGAGGTCACAATAGGGGAGAAATCTGATTGGCTTCCATTACAAAAATGGAAAAAGAGCTAAATCAGGCAAGGATTTTTTTTTCATGTTTTCTTTTGATTGTACATGCACAGTTCGGACTCATCTGAATGGCTAAAAACGGAATAAGAATTTAATAATGAAAGAAAATAGCATAATAGCTCCCCTTTAATGTTCAATGTTCGTGGTTGTATAATTGCAGGCGTGTAAAAGAGTTGTGCTCTTGCCATGTTTATAGGAGCTGCACAAAGAAATCCTGGAGATCATTCCGGAGACACCATCCCAGCATGCACCACTGGTGTTTGATAAGAAGAAGCCTGTCCCTCTTAAACTGTTTAAGCCCAAAGTGGTGGAAGTGTGAGTGCACAAGCAATGTGTGATTATAGCGAGTGCATGTGATCTGTATAGCGAGTGAATACAGCGACTGTATATAGTCTATGACTGGATAAAACAGATAGTTCCTGTCAGTGCTACTTGAAATGAAGATGCCGATTGGTCGGCTGTTGTAACGACAATTATGGCATGCTCTTCACCTTCACACATTTTTCAGATTTATCATGCATTTTACGTAGTGAACATTACACACATTTTAGAATTGTATGAATAAAGTGATATTTTGTGCTTCTCTGCATTAAGGCTGGACTATGGGAAGAAACGGGGGAACACCAAGGAGGAGAAGGAGAGAGAGCGACTGAAACACAAGTATAAGAAAGAGTTCAAAGGTGCTCTGAGGGAGATCAGGAAAGACACGCGCTTCCTCGCCAACACCAAACTCTCTGACACTCTGCGCAGGTTAGTGTGCTACATAGTGGAGGCACAAACACGCATACACGCACGTTCCATATGCAGCTAATACAATTATGCAGTGTTCTAAAGGCGTGTCTGTGTGTATAACAGGGACGCTGAGAGGAAGAGGAAGGTGAAGGAGCTGTATGGTAGTTTGGCCACCCAGGAGGGCGAGTGGAAAGCACTGAAGAAAAGGAAGAGGAAGTGATGTAACAGTGCAAACCCTTTTTTCTATGTGAAAAAGTGAAACTGTGTACAGTTTAATGTTCGTCGTGATTGAGTAACATACACTCTTTACTCTGCAAAACCATTTTGTACATTGTGGTCTTTTGTGAAACAAGCAAATAAACCCATACAGTAACTCAATTGTGTGTGTGTACACAAGGCGGATATAGATTTGAAGTTACATATTTGGTCATAAAATACCTGAAGATGGAGAAATTATTGATATGTAAAAAGAGTTTATATTGTACCAGTTATTAAACCAGTTTGAGTGACCATGGTGGCCCCAGTTTGTTGTTTTTGGCTTACAGGGGTGGAACCTAATATGGTCTTCTGGTCCTACTCATCTACCACAATGTTAAAGGTTTAGTTCATGCTGAGATGCTTTTCTGCTAACCACAGTTGTAATGAGGTGAGGTTGTAAAGCGTGGTTATACGAGTTACAAAACCCTTCTTGGGAACTCAAAAAATGCTGCAGATGTTTCTAATAAATTAAACAGAGTATATAAACAGCACTTGGACATTTTGTCCGGTTTGGGCCTGATAACCACACGTGCTACATCAGTAGTGCACTCAAGTCAAGCTTTATTAAGATGTGTTCAGGTCAGTTACAGCAACATTTGGATGAAAGACATTTTAGAGGGCATAGTTAACAATGGTGCCGTTGTGTGTTTGAGTGTGTGGCGGGGTGTATGCATGCTTGTATTGCGCGATAAAGTGCATTAGGTTGATTCTTCCACTGCAGCTGATGATGTTGCAGAAGTTCCTAAAGAAGAAAGGGGAACAAAGAAACATAAGTTTTTTTGGTAAAAATGTTCATTATGAGGAACAGCAGCACAAAGTTTATTAATCATACACAAAAATAACTTGGTTGACTTATTTACACTTTCATCTGTATTTTAGTTGACGTGTGTTTCCTTTTTTTCCCTCCCTTTGCTATTTCTTAAATTTGTCCATAATTTATTATAGCTAGGTAGATCACGTTGGTTAATCTTGCTTGCCTTAAATGTATTTAAAAATGTAATTATTTGAACAAAAATAAATCAAGAAATAGTTCATTTTAGGTAATAAAGACACTATATCACACACACTGAGTCTGACACCATGCAAACGACAATGTCACATAGCCACCACCAGGAACAGTGTGTCTTCCACGTTAAAGGAAAAGGGTGCGTCACCCTACAACAGAAGATTTCCTTTTATATAAAATATTTTTTTTTAGAGGAAAAGGAAATGTTTTGGACTAACTTAAAACTAATACTCGATTAAGTATATCACCTTGATGGTTATGGTTTAGGATAGAGACCTCATTTGAAGCTTAACCCCACCTGCTTTGTCTTCGCCGATTGAGATGCCAAGTCGTTTCTCTTCTCCTTCCAGAAGCTTCCTGTAGGTGGCGATCTCAACATCTAGCTTCAGTTTGATGTTAAGCAGCTCTTGGTAGTCAGCAAGGTATTTGGCCATCTCTATCTTGGTTTCACACAGCTGGTTCTCGAGCTGAGCGATGATGGCATCCAGGTTGGACATCTTGTCCAGGTGAGACATCTCCATGTCATCCAGCTGCTGTTCCAGGGCGGCGTTTTTGGCCCTGAGGGCGTCGATTTGGTTTTGCAGGTCAGACGCTTCACTGCTCAGGGTGCTCATTTCCTCCCTCATGGCGCTCACCTGGGTCTCACGTTTGGCAGCACTTTCCTTCAGGGTGTCAAATTTCCCCTTGTACCACTTCTCAGCTTCCTGGACGTTCCGCGCAGCAACGGCCTCGATCTCGGCACGTGTCTTGCGCAGGTGAGCGGCCAGATCTGGCCGATCCGAGTCGAGCTCCACCGACACCTTAGACTCCTCGATCTGCTTCAACAGCTCAGCCACTTCCTCGCTGTGTAGCTTCTTTAGGAACTCGATCTCGGCCACCAGTTGCTCCACACGTCTCTCCAGGTCAGCCTTCTGCAGTGTGGCGTTGTCCACATCCTCGCGGAACTCGCGCAGGATCATCTCTGCCTCCTCTGTGAACAAACGGAACATATTTTTCTAAATGTCCAAAAATTGTCTAAATCCTGACCTGATGAGAGCTGACCGATTTGTGATGGTTCTTACTTTAATTACAGAATCTATCCAACAAGAATAAAAATCAACACAGGATTATTATTAGAAATATTGGAAATAGTCTTCTGATTATTTCAAACTAATAAACATAATCAGTGTTTTCAATCACCTTTAAGTGCGAGCTCTTCCTCCAGCTTCATGGTCCAGAGCTCGACTTCCTCCTCAGCATATCCTCTCTCGATATCAGCAGCTCCTTTCTCTGCTGTCAGTGCTGCGATCAGGTCCTTCATTTCCTTAAATTTGGCCTCATACTCCTCAGCCAGTCCTCCTGGTCCCACCTTGTATCGGCTCTGCAGGTTCTGCAGCTCCTCCCTAAGTGCCGCGTTCCTCTGCTCTAGAGCCTGAACCTTCTCGATGTAACCGGCGAACCGGGAGTTAAGAAGCTGCATCTCCTCCTTCTCGTTGGCATGATGCTGATGGAGCTCTGTGCCGATCTCCACGGCGCCTCCCTGGAAACCGGCACGTCCACGGGTCACCGAGGACGAAGACGCTCTGCAGCGGGACGGAGATGGGCTCTGGACCCTCATCCTGCTCGAGCCGCTGACGCTTAGGGTCTTCTGCGAATGGGAACTTCCTCTCATGGTGGCTGTTAAAAGTTGTTAGCCCTTCTCGTGTTTCAGCCTAGTTCGAGTCCTTCTAAGCCTGAGCAGGTCGATCGTGAGTCACTGGAGAGAAGATTAGCGCTTTTATACAGCCAACAAGAATGTAGCAGCGCCTTCTGAAAGTCTCATGCTCCGCTGACTTGCTGTAAATGCAGATAGTGACTCTGCACCCAAAGCTCCACAGCAGTGAGGTCTCATTAGTGAACAGAGCAGTGAAGGCCATTTCACCTACATGCTACATAGCAACTTTAGCTTGTGCATCTGCTATTTTTACACAACAGATACAGTGCAAGAAACATTGCCCGTTGTTATTCAAGATGTTTGAACTTTTGTACATTTTAAGTGACATTACCAAGCTTCTTACTGCAAAGGAGAGAAAGTCTGAGACTCGAAATCACACCCTGTTTACTACATTGTTCATTATGTTGGAATTAGTCTTTGACTTATTAATGTCTGTCTATCCATCCATCCATCCATCCATCCATGCATTATCTATATCACTTGTTGTGGTGGTAGCAGGAGAAGAGGCGATACACAGACATGCCTGTCTCCAGTAACTTCCTTCAGCTCCCCTTAACCCCTTCCTTCCTTCAGGTGACCCCTAACTGCGCCCAGGTCAGCCAAAAGATATAATCCCTCCAGTGTGTCCCGGGTCAGCCCCAGGGCGCAGCTGGATGTGCTTGGTAGACCTCCAACAGAAGTCGACCATGTGACATCCTTATCTCAATTTGAGGTGGTTTATTCATGTCCATTAAAAAAAAAAAAAAAAACCTCTTTCAGAAGTTGGATATAGTGAGATTTCATGTCCTTTAATACAGCATTACAAACTGACGTGTGTGAAAAACACTGATGCAAAATGTTGGAAATACCGGGAAAGTTGCAAATGTTGGAAACTGTTAAGATTTAATCATGCAGTTTCATGTTGCATTTACTTTCTATTTACTATTACAGCACTGAACCAATCAGAGAGCAAAACATTCCACTCATTTCAATTCATTAAAATGATTAACTTTAAATGTTGGAAAGAACTGGTTTGCACGTAACTCATGCCTGAGATCATCCTGTGCACTGATATAATCTGACAATGCACTTCAACACGCATGTGTCCATGTGATAAACCCTACAGAAATAAAATACCCATAATGCACTGAAGACATGGTCTAAACCATGGAGGTTTAAAAGCAGAACACATCACATCAGGCCAATTCTGCCTACTAACACTTGAAGTCAGGGGTGGAGTCTAGCAGCAACATTTGTTCGCTGAAAACAGATCATATCACTGCTATCAGCGGTTTTTAAAGGTCCACTTTATAAATTGCAAAAAAAAAAAAAAAATGCTCATGTTGTAAAATGGGTGGTACAGTAGCTTAAAGGATAGCACTGACTCCTCACACCTCCAGGTTTTGTAGAGTTTGCATGTTCTTTCTGTGCTTGGTGGGTTTCGCGCTGATTTGATCTGACGTGACTGGCTGATTGGCGTTTACAAATTGCCCATAATGTTTGACTGGGTACACTTCATCCAGGGTGTAATCCGATTTATGGCTTAGGTTTCTTGGGATAGACCCAAGGCCCCTAGTGACCCTACACAGGATAGGTGGTTTAGATGATGGATGTGTGTGTGTATTTTTATTGGATTAGGTTTAGACGTTTCCATGAGCAAATGATTACCAACTCAATGTCCAAATAAAATAGGTTTTGTCATCAGATTATTACTGTTACAGGCACTGTAAGTCAATCAGTACAGAAGTAAATGGTACCCCGCAATGTATATTGAGTAAAGCAATACAGCCTTCTTTACTTAAAAGGACTACAGTAAGTATGACATCATGTATCCTGAAATGATACATCCATGGCCTACACAGTGAATAAGGGTGCATGGTCACGCCCAAACATTAGCAACTCAGGTTTTCCTACTTGGAGATGGTTTAAAAGTGTGTATGTGTAAACCCGCCACTGGTTTTCTGAGTAGAAGTCTTTCCACTGTGACATCATTAAAGCGGAGGATGGAGCTATGATTATGAGAGTAGCGATGCCACTGGCACAATAAACCCAACTCACAATGTCATCATGCACTAATGTCACACTGAAGTGCTGTCATTCCACATGCACATCACCTACTGTGTCCCAAACATCTCCCCGCTCTTTATGCTGCAGAGTCATGTGCACTTTCTAGTGCACTAATGCAGAAAACAAAGTTTATGTTCTACAGACAGACACGCTTGAAGATGGATAGACAAATAGAGACAGCTGGATAACTGGACTATTAACTGATAACGATCAGCTTATGAATAGTACTGCTCCCAAGAGTTATTAAGTAAACATCACACAACCTCAAGGTTATGAAATACTGTTGATGGGGGTTGTGATAATAACTGTATTCCTGCTTAGAGTTGCTGGGTGGAACAGTGGAGCAGGGTTTAGCATGGTTGCCGTGCACCTCCAGAGATGTGGGTGCCAATCTCACCTCCTGCTTGGAGTGAAGATGTCTTCTCCGTGATGTAGTGTGTGAGTGGGTATGCCCTTGTGCTGTGTGATGGGTTGATACCCCATCCAGTGCGTACTCTGCTTTTTGCCCTTATTTCCCTGGAATAAGCTCCAGGCCTGGCAACAACTCTACACATACTGTAGATGGACGTTCATTCATAGTCAGTGCTGTGAAATAAACACTCAAATATTTTCACCAATTCTGTGATCGTCATTCACTCAATGCCAGTTTGATTTAAACGGTTCCCTAATCTGTTTTTATCTGGACTCTATATTAGCACCATTACTGACATGAGCTTAAGGTGTGGCACACCTCTGATTGTGTCTCAGTCAACAGGTGTTTGTGAGCAAGTTCCCACCAAGATTTTGTCTCTAATATTCATAACGAACTGCATCCTGTTTAATGTGTGTATCTGTGTGGTGTGTGACGGAGAGAGAGAGAGAGAGCATGAAGGTCTTGTGTGGAATTCAGAACCGGAGTTATAATGAACACCATCAGCGGTGCCAATCACTCGAAATGACAATGAAACTCTGCGAATCAGCACATGTGGACACACCCCTAAAATTATAATAATAATAATAATAATAGCTATTTAGTAAAAAACACAAATTGCCTGTATGTTATAATAAAAGTAATTACCTTTAAATATGCGTCTGGAAGAAAGCTAATGTGACCTATAGCAGTATACTTTGTTGGACTCAGTTTGCAGCGCATTTGTAATAATATATGTAATATTATACGTATTACAGTAGTAACACTGATTAACAGTTGTGACTAACTACTGTACAATGTACAAATATACCTACACTGCCTATCCTACAATTTTATTGCCATATTGATTATTTTATTAACATGAGCCTAAACCTGACAATCTGAAGAAACCCGAGATTATAACCCTGCCTCCAGAGCCTTGTACAGTGGGCGCTATGCATTATGGGTGCATCGCTTCATGTGCTTGTATTATTACCCTCACTCATCCATTGCTGTGGAACAGGGTCAGTCTAGACTCATCAGACAAACCAGATCTTTTTCCACTGCTCTAAAGTCTAATCTTTATGCTCCCTATGCAACGTTACGAACTGTTTACAGTTTCATTATTTTTTCTGACCACATTTCCAGGTTCAGCACAATCCTTCCAGGTTTTTGAGAATGTGTTAAAGGGTCCTTAACCCAGTTCCAGCCATTTAAAATCTCCTTAGTTTTCTTTCCTTGATGCAGCTTAATAATTTAGCCCTTCGAAAATGGTGACCTTTTTTCACCAGCCAGTGTGTTAAAGAACACTGATGAAGATTTTGATAAACAAAATTCTCTAATAATCATCAAATATTTCTAAAATATCATCTTTAATTTTATTGTAAACAAAATTCACATATAATTCAAAATGTGCAGTGATTTCACAAATATCAGGAATAACTACTATTGCACTGTACTATACGTACATTATTAATAGTAATATACAAAGAAACACTGATCAGCAATAACATTAAAACCGCTATCAGATGAAGTGAAAACCTTTACTTATCTGATTACAATGACACTGATTAAGGGGTGGAATAAGACAGGGAACATTCCGTTCATGAGGTTGTTGACAAATGCTAAAAAAAAAAGCTAAGCATTTTTAAAAATAGACAAGTGGTAACTGGGTCAGAGCAAGTCCAGAACAGCAGGTCATGTGAGGTGTTTCCAGTATGCAGTGGATAGTTCCTGCCAAAAACTGTCCTAGGAGGAACAGTCGGTAGACGAATCAGGGACAGAGTCATATACCTGCCCAAGGATCATTGATGCATATAAGGGACAAAGGCTAGCCTGCCTTGTCTTATCCCACTTTAGCACAAATAGATGAAATAGTTATTGCTGAGAAAGAGATGGCAACAGGAGGCACTATGGAAAGAAGGCAAGTCAGTTGAGGCAGTGTGATAATCTGGGCAATGTTCAGCTAGGAAACTTTGTGTCAATATGGTCAAGATGAATCCTTTATCTAAGCAGATTCCCTAACAGTCTGACTTCCTGTTTTCCTTCATTTCATCAAAAGAAATCTTACTGAAATCTGATCCGATATTAAGTTCCTCAACTTGAATTGTCATTACAAATATAAACAATTAAAATCTTTATCATTATTATAATCCTGAAATAACCCAGTTCCATAATCTCGGCCCATATTCCTGGAAAACTCAAATGATCATTACAGTTCTTTCTGTATGTAAATGCATCATCACTCAGATGATGATTTTAAACATCCTGATTTAATGATTTGTAACTGCTCTATTCAAGTTTATTATCCTGGTTGAGATCCCTTTTTCTGTTTGTTTTTGTTTAATATAATGATAATTATTATTATAATTCTCGGATGATTATTATAGAATGTCAACAGTAGTTGTAGTAACGGGTCACTGCCATGGCCCCCAGGCACCGGTGGATTGGGGGTCGCAGTTGGGGTCGTCGGGGGGGAAGTTGATGGGCTGTGCCCCCTCCTGCAGCTGCTCTAATCTCTTTAGCAAGAAGTTCACAATCTTGGGGTGTTGATCGGAAATTTCGTTTCTCTCTCGAGGATCAACATCGATGTCAAACAGCATCACCTGCTTGAGGGGCGGAACATCATCCGAGACTCCACCTCCTGTCTCTTCTGGACGAGGGAACCACAAAGGGCAACCTGCACAGGCGTACACACACACACACACACACACACACACACACACACACACACACACACACACACAAACATATAATGATTCACCTTGTCAAATTATTAACACATCCAGGAGTATATTGTGTGTTAGTGTGTATTTTTTAAAAATCTGTGTTTGTGTTCAAATGTGTTTTTATATATATTTTCTGATAACTCTGGTTAATTCTTACACACATTAACACACTATTACAATAACATACATTAAACGCATTAACACACTACTACATACACCAAAATAAAATTGTTGTTTGTAAAAAGAGTTGTGGTATTAAGAGTATAATTAATACTCTTAATACCTCACGCACCAGGATATCCAGTCAGGAGCTTCCAGTTCTTGTAGCGTATAGCAGCATGCATGGAGGTGTTAAAGCGTGGCACAGGAACAGACCCCCTCCTTAACGAGTTTCTTCTTAACGAGTCTTTATTAAACGAATCAAGCAGCTCTTGTTCTGATCCTGCCGCTTTTCCTGGACCTCCAGAAAAACATGACAGGGAAAAATCCTCAATCCTCAATGAGCTAATAACATGTTTAACTGCTGACTTGTCTAACTGTTACCTGTCTACCTCCTGAACTGTCTTACTGCTAACCTGTCGTACTTTGATAGTGTCTGATGTGTATTTATTCTCTTACATGGAGCAATGTCGACATATTGAGGATCGATGTTGTGCAACAATTCCTGTCTTGGAGAGGCTTTTCCTTTGCTGACACACGCACACACACAAACACACACACACACACACACACACACACATTTATCACATTATGTCCTAACCTTGACAATAATCTTATGCTGCTATTAATTATATTTCAAAATATACTGTACACCTGATGCATACCTGATAGTGTCCCATACGTTAAACCCATCTAAAGGCTTCGTCCCATTGGTTGATCCTCCAGCAACACTCACTAGAGTGGGCAGCCAGTCAGAGATGTGTATGAGCTCTCGGCTGACAGTACCAGGACGCTCCACTAGTGGTCCAGTGACAAAGGCGACACCTCTGACTCCGCCCTCCCAGAGGGACCACTTCCTACCACGCAAGGGCCAGTTACTTCCACCGCACAGTGTCTGACCCCCGTTATCTATAATCACATTTTTATTACACTACACATTACTACATCAAACATGAGATGGATGCTGTGCGTATTATTTGTGTTATTAATTCTGCATATGAATTACAATAAATTAACAATGATAACGCTTTATTGCTTGTGTACCTGTTGAGAAGACAAGGATGGTGTTGTTCCAAATCCCTGCATCCTCTAGTGCCTTAGTGATGTTTCCAACTGCTTCGTCCATAGCCGACACCATTCCTGCATAACGCCTGCGTGAAATGTCCTGAATGAAGCTGTAAGGCTCAGTGTAGCGCTCTGGCACCTGTAATGGAGAATGAACTGCCTGCAGAGCTACGTACAGAAACAGAGGCTGGAAGAAAAAAAAACACACAAATATCACAATCATTATTACATCTTAGAAACTAAACAGTAAACACTACACACTACACTATACACTACACAGCGCGGCATACAGGACAAGGGCTGAAAAACACACTACCACAGAAAGAGAGAAATCGTTGTGTATAGGATTACTGTTTTCTTGTTATGGTTGTGTATTATGTTGATTGCTCTCTGTGAGAAGAGTTCAGTAGAATACACTCCGCTATACATAGGTGCTGGGTCCTCTCCGTCCCGGAGGTCCAGAGCGCAGCGTGTGACATTCAGTGGGGTAATGAAGTAAGAGCGCTGATGAGTGTAATAATCCTCCGATCCTGTGTAATACCCTGCAAAACAACGCAAACTCACAATAAACAATAACACAACACAACCGAACATAAATATACAGTACATAAAACAATTAAGATATAATACAACAAATATTTTAAACAATTAAAGCAGTCTGTATTTTAAACCGATCGTTCTAAAATAAAATACATTTTGAGGAGAATCTGAGATAATCAACACTAAGGTTTAATTCAGAAAAACAGGACGTCAGTCAGGATCAGATAGAGAGGGTGAAAGTAATTTGTGTTGTATTTGGTTCAGTGTCTCAGTGAGTTTAATCACATGATGATGTGGTCATGGTCTGCGTGAGTGAGGTAAAAAGCAAGCTCAATGATCACATACCGAAGAAGGACTGGAAACCTCTGCGAGTGGGCAGACACTCCTTGCGGTACATGCCAAGATGCCACTTGCCCACCATGTGGGTGGAGTAACCCGCCTCCGCCATTAGCTCCGGCAGCAGCTTCTCATCCAGAGGAACACAGTATGGCTGACACGGCCAGATTATTTGATGCTGCATCCCCGTGTGGATCTACACATACAATATATACAGTGTATATAGAGTGTATAATATAGAATATATATATAAAGTACAGTACAGTACTGTGCAAAAGTCTTAGGCGCCATATTATCTGTAGTATAAATTTTATGTCTGCATTATTATGTACAAGACTATTCCCTACAAAGATACATTAAAAGTAATGAATAAATAACATTACAGAAGAATATTTGCATGCCTGTAAAGAAAGCGACATATTACAGACCATGACAGACCAGTTTTCAGATGGGGGGGAAAGAAAATCAGTAATGTAATGTAGACTGCTGGGTTTCAAAGGAGCGAGTGTGACGAAGTTACCAAATGAACTCATATTCTCCAGCATGTTACGTAAAATCTAACAGCTGTTTTATTTAGAATACTGCACGAATCTGTATCGAACACTACCGCTTATGTTCAAGCAAAGAGTTTCCACACCAAATATTGAACGTTTATTGTTTGTTATTACTTATTGCTTTTTTATAGAAGTTTCTTTTAATGTAGAAATGTTTTCAAAAGCATCATTGCATATGGCTTTTGTTTGGATGTTCCCAGGACTTTTGAACAGTACTGTAAATAAAACAGCTGTTAGGTTTTACTGAGCACGCTGGAGAATATGAGCTCTTTTGGTAACTTGGACAGCAGAAGACTTGAAAAGGGCAATAAACTGTAAAAAAAAAAAAAAAAAAAAAAAACTCTGCAAATCATCTCCACAAAGGTTTGTGTGTGCGTGCGTGTGTGTGCGCATGTTTTCATTCCAACCAAGCAGCACCTCATAGTCTTTTGAAAGCTCAGAACAACTAATTAAGCAGCCGGAATCAGGTGAGGCTTCTGCTTAGTTGGAATGAAAGCCTGCACACACAATCCGTATCTCTTTCTGGACAAGACTTGACATCTGTGGTTGAGTTTCTTTAAACCTCTGCTTATGAAAGCTTCCGATTCTTGTTCTCGGCTCACAGCACTGCAATACTATGTGGTTTTATGCTGGTTAGGCACATCCAGCCGAAGGCTCCATGTTTGGTGTGAGATGCTTTTCTATTTGGTCTTATAAAGAGTGATAATAGAAGTTACAATATCTTTTATTAGCAGTTCGACCAAATATGCAAGCGCTCTTCTGCATTCTGTTATCTACATGGCATTTGCACCCATATAACTGTCTCTCACTAACATCTTTTCCCCCAGGACCATTCTGTTTAAATTTTAAAATTTTCAGTTTTTGAAACACTTAACCCAGCTGAGTTGGTACTGACATACACGATCAAAGCCATAGAGATCTCATAGATTGAATTTTTATTCTGGTATTTGATGTGAACATTATTTTCATACTTTCATGCTCATGCCACGTGATTGGTTAATTGCGTGATCTGTACGCGTGCAGGTGTACAGGAGGTCCTAATGGTGTACAGCGAATCTAAATATCGTACCTGGTATCTCCCTGTCAGTAGCTGGTTCCTGGATGGAGTACACAGCGGCTGGACATAGTAGTTCTCCAGTCGGACCCCTGCGGCGCTCAGCCGGTTTAGGACTCGAGTTTTAATCTCAGACCCGTGATAAGCCACATCATTAAATCCCATATCATCAGCCAGTATGAAGACCACATGAGGAGGAGACTGACAGTGCACGAACAGACCGCACACACACCATACACACAGCGGAACGATGAACTCCTTCATCCCTGCTTCAGCTGCAACTTCTGCCACCACACTTCCGCTTCTGTCTGAACGCACAACAAAACTGCGACTATCCTACAATCATTATATGGCACACGTTACACGGGTTTAAACTTAAATGTAACACTCCGCTCTGCTCGGTTTTAATCCGCAACAGCAGCACCAGTATGTCACAACTTCCGAACCAAACTTCATCGCAACACGAGCGACCAATCAGATGGCTGCTCGTCCCGTGATCTCTGGTCACGTGATCAGAAATAGAGAAGCGTTTCACCCCCCCCCCGCGCCCCAAACTCATTCTTGTGGATATATGACAATATAATATACTATATTGTTCTGCCATCAAGACAAGAGGGAACAATATAACTTATTAATACAGCGATTAATACTTTTAAGAAATAATTATTGCTTAATTAATTAATGTGATTAATGAATTATTTGGTAAGTAAAAATAAATACAACAAAATTGTCATACTTTTCATCTTTAAATGTAATCTATTTTACTTTCATCTCTTTCGTTCTTACTCTCTGTAAAGATAGGGTGTTAAGTCAGGTTTTTAAACAGGTTTATCTGGTTGTGCAGTAATCAGTGCAGTCATATAGTCTCTCAACAGAACTTTCACACTGATTCACATTTGTGTTAATGATATCAATATAATATAAACCATCCAAAATAATGTATAACTAATTAATAAACGTTTGACAGCTGTTTAACTTTTAGTGCGTTAGATGAAATTATGTAAAGAGTGCTTACATGAGTTACTAGGGCTGCTCATTTATGTTATGTATTTTGGTTAATACTAAGATCATGATTATTTAACATGATAACTCGTTGACTTTTGAAGCACCATGCATTTATTAAACTTTACATTATGGTGTCTTCGACAGTGGAAATATTGATGGATTTATAACACAAAATGAGAACAAGCGAAAAAAGAAATGCAGCACAACAATTATTTAATCGTAATTGTATTGTTTTCATAATTGTAAGAAGTTAAAATAACTGGCGATCTGACTAGAAATGTGGATTCATCTACAGTTGGCAGTAACCATCAGTAACCTTCTGGAGTCCCACTGCCGTTAAATAACAACAAAGCAGAAGAAGGCACTTTTAGTGCAACTAAATAAAGAATGATATTAAAATGCTCATAATGTTGTGTGTTTTTGGGTTTCTGTGACCGGTATGGTAGGGTGCAGGGGTAGCTCAGTGGTTAAGGCGTTGGTCTACGGTCCCCAGGTTCAAACCCCAGCATCACCAACCTTGAGAAGGCCTCAAACCCTCAACTTCTCAAATGTATAATAAGATGAAAATGTAAATTGCTCCGGAATAGGGCATCTACCAAATGCCATAATGAAAATGTAAATGAATAGGCTCCAACAAATACAAATAATTTTACAACTATTTATGATTGCATAAATAGTTGGATTTTGTTAAGACAGTAAATTCATGTAATGATCATTAGGGGGAATTCTGTTGCACTGAAAGGAGAAACGCTGTGAAACCTGTGAGCGTTTCTGCTTTATAACATAAATATAACACACCTATAACACAAACAAAAGCATTCACATATATTTATACACAGGAAAGATCACAACACCTTCTCATTAGCCCTGTGTTTTTCTAACGTACCTATCAGGAGACGCGTTGCTCGCGTCTTCGCCTCTGATTGGCTGAGCTTCCTGCCCTGTGATTGGTGGAGGAGCCGGAGTGCGAGGTTTGAACGAAATGTTGGTTCGCGTGAGATCAGTGGAATCTCTCCTCGGAGTAACGCAGTGTAGCGTAGCGTACGTTAGCTCGGGGTTTCAGGAGAAACATTTATAAATACATATATATATTTTTGCCGAAGGAGTTGCAGTGTAAGGTAAGAATGTTTATTAAATAAACTATTATTGTATTAACTATTAGCTAAACAGATATGAACAGTGTTTTTACTTGCAGCTAGCGGTTAGCATGAGCTATTTAACCTTTTCATGCTTTACTTTTTAGTGAATTTTCGTTTTAGAGACGAAGCATTTGATACGTTTTTATGGTAAAGATATACGTTATTAAAAAGGACCAAAGTGCAGTCTAACTCACAAAATATGTTGAGTTTTTGTTTGTTTCAAGTTAATGTATAATTGTTTATAAATTATATAGATTTAGTTAATGACATTAACAGTGAACAAACTACGACAGTAATCTAGTACTTGTCAGGTATTACCGTTATATATATATCTCAAAAAATATATTATTGAAACATATCCAGTCTTTAGAACATGTGTTAAATACTGGTACACCACATGCTGCAGGTGCAGTCTGCTTTGTCAGAAGGTTATTGGTGAATTTTCTACCAGGGCAAGTCAAACATTATCCACACTCAGTAGAATGGCTATGGAATTTATTTTTATTAACTTTTAGAAAAGACAGATACATAATTTTCATCAAAATCTCCTTGCTTTTCAATATATTTTGTCCATCTGTCAACAAGCTTTCGAATTCCCTTATTTAAAAAAAAAAAAAAAACCTGTGCTGTGAGCCTTGAATGCATCAGAAGTGAATCTTCGTCCTTGTAGGGCAGCTTTTGGGGAAGCAAATAGGCGAAAGTCTGATGGGGCAAGGTCAGGACTATAGGGATGATGTTTAAACACACGATGAGTGTCGACAGTGTGGGCTGATGTGAGCAGACATGCATCGACATGCAAGATCACAACGCCCTTGGATAGCAGTCCTCTGCGTTTAATCCGAAGTTTATCGAAGGCTTCAGCTCTTCCATAAGCGTCTCGCTGTAACATGCACTGTTGACTTTCAACTTTTCTCCTGATAATGTTCCATTACTAGCGCTTGGGAATCCCAGAAAACTGTTCACATAAATTTTCCAGATGATGGTTGACTTTTGAACTTTACCTTGGTCGACAGTTGAGGATGTTTTCGTTTCTGATGTTTCTGCTGTTTACTCTCAGGTTTGAATCCATGTTTCGTCACCAGTAATGATTCTCTTTAGGAAAATTTCATTTTCCTTAGACTCCAACAATCGGTCCAACTTTTGTTTGCAGATATCCAAACGTTTTTTTTATGCTCTTCAGGAAGTTGTTTCACACCAGGTACACACTCAGACCACAAAAAAAATAAAATAAATAAAAATGAATCACGGCACACTGTGCTTCTTTTGTGCAAATCACAAGTGGGGCATTAATTTTTGCTTGCAATGCAGTTACAAAAGAACTGATATAACATGTTCACACCTGCACAGCACTGTTCAAGTAGCCTTGAACGGAAAGATAAGACAGTGCAGCCGGCTGATGTTTTAATATAACCAAAGTGCGGATAATTTGTGACACTCCCTTATGCGGTATAACAGCAGCTGTGAAAGTAGCGCAATTCGAAAAAAACAAGAGAATGTGCGTAAAAATGAATAACTAACATTAATTAGATGACAATACAGCATTTACAATAGCGGTTTCCAGTGTCAATACTTTATAATATCTGTGTATTGCTACTACAATGTAAGTGACAACAGGAACAACTTGTTTCATCAGTATTCTACATCACTAGTAGACACAGTATTATGGTTTGTTCTTTAATACATTGGCAGTTGTAATATGTGGCAAATTGCTTCCCATGCGAAGGAGAAAGAGAATTTACTATTGTTATTATTAGCAGTATGAATATTTATTTTATAATCTTAAGTCTTCTATATAGACACTCATGGATATACTTATTTATCTATTTGTAAATAGGAGTTCTTCTGTTTTCCATGATGCTTTGGCAACACTGTGACTGCCAGTAATAATAGTTAAACCGAGAGAGTGAGAGAGAGAGAAGCTTAAGCAATTTACAACGTGAGCAGAACAGAATAGTTTTAACCCAGATGTTTTTGCAGGAAAGCGTGATGAGTGCGCCGGTGTACGCCTCTGATGAGGAGGAGTGTGTGTTGGAGTCAACGGCGGCTGATCTCGGCAGCCACGCACATGCCAGGCGCCTTCAGGCTCCAATTACAGAACTTTCAGTCATCGGTCCTGCAGAAACACACACACAGCAGGTCAGACATGCACACAGTAATCAATATGTTGTGACTTCCCATTACTCCTGCTTTCCAACACACGTCTTCCATCCTACCCCGAATGTCCACAAATGCCCAGGGGTGGCGGCAAGTTTTTTCTCCTACTGCATAGGATTGATGGCAAAGTTGAACTGATTAATAATAAATCTAAAGAAAGATGGGGCGCACTGTTGGTTGGTCTGAAAATGTATTTGCCACACGGGTGCTTTGAGAAAAAGATTAAAGACCCCTGACCAATAGGCTTAGTGTAATACAGTGAATGTGTGTGTTTACACAGGTGAACAGAGGAGAGCGCATAGAGGATAAACTGCAGGTGTTCCTGCGTGTTCGTCCTCTTACAGATGCAGAGAGACAGCGTGGAGAAGATCAGGTCACCTTTTTAACCTCATATACACAGTATAATTTGCAAGTATTTTGTGATTAGTATTTTATTGTTTGTAATGTTTTTAACATGGTTTGTGTGTGTGTGTGTATGAGCAGGGCTCTGTGTGTGTACTGAGTGAAGACACGCTGCTCCTAAAGGCCCCTAAAGACTCTCACAGCATGAAGAGTGCAGAGAGAGGAGTGTCACAGAGTGTACACAAGTTCAACTTCACACGGGTATACACACACACACACACAGACACACATACACACACACTTACACAAAATCTGTATTTTCCGCTACTTCAACTAACAGCTTCATCCTGATCAGCTCTGTATGCATTCCTCATGTGTTCTTTCTTTCGGCTGCTCCCGTCAAGGGGTCACCATGGCAAAAATAGTGCTTTATCTGTTAATATGCACACACAGTGCTAATACTCATAAGACTGCACTGTTTAGTTATGCATGTGTGTGTCCTGTATGTGTGTAGATTTTCAAGGAAGCAGCGTCTCAGCATGAAGTTTATGATCAGACGATGAAGGAGATGGTGCGTGACGTCCTTCATGGAGAGAACCGACTTCTCTACACATATGGAGTGACAAACTCGGGCAAGACCTACACCATACAGGGTAACACACACACTGCTGGCATGACCTGAACATTATCACTGTACTTGAGACATGATGACGGGTGTGGACAGTAGAGTGTTAATGAATGTCTCTGTGTCACGTGTGCCTCTGTTCAGGCTCAGCAGGTGAAGCTGGTCTCCTCCCCCGAGCTTTAGTTTCTGTGTTCACTGCACTGGGGGGGCAGCTTTACCCCCGTGCAGACCTGAAACCGGTTCTCAAGCAGGAGGTCCGTCGTCTGAGTGACACAGAGGTCCGCATCGAAGAGGACAGACGCCACGGTCTGCTGCGAGAGGTACGTGTCGATGAATGTGTGCTTTGACTTATCCAGTGTGTCATTTATTTGACTGTTTGTCTAAGTGTTAAAGTGAGTGGACTGCTGTAAAAGTCTGTGTGCGTTTGTTGCAGGAGGAAGTTTGTAGGCAACATGGGGGTGTTAATGCAAGCGTTAGTTGGGACAGTGGAATCAGTGGACTCTCAGCCATCACACGACTGGAAGGTGAGACAGATCTAACTACAACAGGATCATACACAGAACTGATGTGATGACAAAAATATATTACACTTTTAAGCAAACATACCGATCAATAGTACAATATACAGACTTGGATTCAAACGCACTGAACTGAAGTGCGTTTCAAGGCGCACTGAACTGAAATGTTTTGTTGAATAGATGTATGTTAAACTTACACTAATGGGGAACTTGTTGATCATCAGGTTTATGTGCATAAAGTAAAGTTAGTCTTTGTATTGCAGACACAGACGGAGTGTGTGTGGACATGGACGGAGCGGGACTCGGTGATGTCACTGTGGATAAAACCCTGCAGTTCAGCATCTGGGTTTCATTTTATGAAATCTATAACGAGTTTGTTTATGATCTGCTGGAGCCACCCATGTCTCTGCACACACAGAAGAGGAATACACTGAGACTGAGTGATGACAAACACGGCAACGTCTATGTCAAAGGTGCATATACATGAATATACACTAACATACACAGTAACTATACGTATAAGCGTTCAAACAGGAATAAACTAAAATGTCACACACCAGACAGGGGAGTAAATGACCAATAGCACAGTGTGTTTTTGTGATTCGTATTTTAATTATTTATTTATTTTCTGGGAGTTCATTCACACAGCTGGTCAGTGTATCTGAAATGTGCCACTAAAACATCTTTTTAAGAAGCAGCTGAACTTCTCAGAAGGCGGCAGGGTGGCATAGTGGATAGCACTGCAGCCTCGCACCTCCAGGGTCGAGGGTTTGATTCACGCCTCGAGCCTGTGCTTGGTGGTTTTCCTCTGGGTGCTCATTTGAACCTGGGAGTCCAATGCCTTAACCACTGAGCTAACCCCTGACCTTTAGCTCAGAGTCCCTGTAATGGATTGGCACCCTGTCCATCACGTACCCCACCTCGTACCCAAAGTCTTCTGGGAGAGACCCTAGGACCCCGCGACCCTGTACACAGTATAACCCATATTAAAGAATGAATTAATATATGAACTGAATGATCTTCAGGAACCAGAATTCTAAATCAAGCCATGTGACCTGGGTGAACTGGGGATATTGGGAACAGCGGGTCTTGTGTTAAATAGCCTTGTGTTTCTGTAAGTGTGGTGTTGTTTAAAACAGATGTTAATGTTAAGTTGAACAGAGTTGTGTTAATATTAATATGTAAGTGTGCTGTGTGCAGATTTGACTTGGGTGAATGTGCGCAGTGCTGATGAGGCATGGCGAGTCCTCACTGTTGGCCGGAGCAACCAAAGCTTTGCCAGCACACACCTCAACCACAACTCCAGCCGCAGGTAAAAACGCAGTGTTTACCACAGTGCGCGCACACACACGCACGCACACACACACGCACACACACACACACACACACACACACACACACACAGAGACACTCAACCTCTCAGGTCCTTCATGAAACAAATAACAAAATGAAGTTCACTGTTCAGGCATCATCACAGTTCATTATATTCATGTGTGTAACTTGTGTGCTTATGTGTTTCAGTCACAGTGTGTTTACTGTGAGAGTGCTGCATTTCCAGCAAGAAGGGGCCACCACACAAATCAGCGAGTAAGTTCCACAATTACACATTTCAAACATGTCCAAAAATGTTTTGGAATTTAAAAATATAGGATTTGTATGTAACTATTCAGGTATAGGAACATTGAAGACTGTTAAAGTCAGGCCTATCAATTAAGTCAGGCATTCATTTATAATGCCTTTATATATTTGTATACAAATATACTAATGGTTGTATAGTATTAATATTAATGGGATATTAATGGGTGTGTGTGTGTGTGTGTTCTTTCAGGTTGTGTGTGTGTGACCTGGCAGGCTCTGAGCGCTGTAAAGATCAGCAGAACGGAGACAGGATGAAAGAGGCGAACAACATCAACACTTCTTTGCTCACACTGGGACGCTGCATCAGTGCCATGAGACACAACCAGACGTACAAGTGAGTGTGTGCACTGCACAATGTGCGCAACACACTAATGTTCCTAAGTGATTATTGTGTTGCCTCTGGCTGGTACAGTGAGTGTGTTGATTAAGAGTGTTGACTGTCTTGTAGGCAGCGTCCAGCGCAGGTCGTTCCTTTCCGAGACAGTAAACTAACCCGAGTACTGCAGAGTTACTTCTTAGGACTCGGCCGCGCTTGCATGATGGTCAACATTAATTCCTGCAGTTCTAGTTACGATGAGACGCTGCACGCCCTCAAGTTCTCTGCCATCGCCACACAGGTAACACATGACCACGAGTACATTACATTCTGTCTTAGGCACATACACTACCAGTCAAAACTTTGGAGACACCTTCTAATTCCATGGTCTTTGTTTATTTTTTATTTGTTGCCACAATATGAACAATGATGAAGGCATCAAAAATGTGCAATAATCTTTGAGCAGATGTTGTGATATTGAGATGTGTCTGGAACTTATGCTCTATAAAGTCTTCATAACGGCTCTAATCAGAGGTGCTGTTAAGTGGCGATTTTTGAGGCTGGTAACTCTAAATGAACGTCTCCTCTGCAGCAAAGTTATGTTTTTGTTGTTGTTTGTTGTTTTTGATGTTACATAATTACTTTGTGTAATTAAATAAATTTGTGTCCAAACATGGAAAGGTGTGTCCAAACTTGTAAATGACTGTACATTATGCACAGACACACACACGCATACACTCATTTTGTAATAATGTTTCCATCCTAGCTGGTCCATGGTCCTGCCTCTAAGAGTCGGGTGGCCTACATCCTCTCCTTGCTGCGTGATGACGCTGCCGCTATAGATGACACTCTGATGGAAGAAGATGAGGAGGATAGTGATGACGAGGAGGATATCAGCATGTTCCAGCCTGACGTGAGTGACCTGCATCTGGAGTGTGAGCTCTGGGAAATACTCCTGACTATGTACCAGTTCAGTTCTTTAGACAAAAGAATGTATTCCACCAACATTTGATATGCAAATATATGAATAAAAGAAATATATGAAAATATTGGAAATTGTGGAATTTAAATAAAGCACTAAAATGTGGACAGGCCCACTTTATACATTATACGTACATTTACTATGATTTTCCTAGCATTCAGGAATCTCTCTTTAGTCCCACAAATGTAATGTAATCTTTGTGTCTAGGCTCTACTGAAGGCGATTAATGTCCTAAAACGAGAGGTCCTGCGTCAGCGGGAGGAGAAAGATGAACTGGAGCTGAAGATCAGGGAGCAGGTGTGTTCAGAGATGATGGAGGTCATCAACCGCATGCAGCTCGACTTCAGGTAACAGACACCTAACAGACAACGCATACACTGCAACACAACATGCATGCAAGTAATAGCAACTAAAAATTCATGTGGTCTTCAATCCAATTGAAATAATTTTGATTAGAGACGCCATCTTAACTGTTTCCATGAACACTAATCAGATAAAAATGTGTGCTTACATGCACAGACCGTATAAATATAATCAGAATATAATGTTTTTGACATGCACAAACTGCTTCTGACCACTGTTAAGCATTTAATCTGCCAGAAGCATAACAGAAGAAGAAAGATAAGAAGAAGTCCAACTTCGAGGTTAGGTTAGGCTTCTCAACTTTTCCAGGTCCCCCTTTCTGTGCTATGATGGTTACAAGAATTTAGTTTTAGAGTGTATGAAATCTCTCAAGTAAAGACAGAGTTTACCAATCAGAAACAGAAGCAAAATGCCCCCCCCCCCACATGGAAAAATTAAAGTTGTATACCAATGCTCTCCTTCCCATTGAACTTGTATCCTAATTGGTACGGATCACATCAGACTGTGTATGATGCATTTTATGGCGATTGGGGTCCGTTTAAATGCACCAGTTTTTTTTTTATAGAATAGAGGTGTTTATCCCAGTTCACAGGCACTGTAAATGTGAAGTAATTTTTTTTATTTCAGTATAATGAAACTCAACATTTCTGTCTGGCTTTTTGTCTCTGTTTCTGACTACAGTGAGACGATGGAAAGTGAGAGGGAACTGATGGAGAATCGTTGTGAGAACAAAATCAACAACCTGAAAAACAGCTTAAAGAAATACTACAGTCAGGAGCTAGAGGTGAGACATATTAATAACCTGGACACTGTGCTGCTGTCCTCAACATTATTGATCGCAACACTGTACATTACATTGTACATTATTGCAGAAGTGTTCAGGGACACTCAGTGTAGTGCACTCTTAATATCTGAATTCTCAAAAACAATCTGTGTCAAATGAAATGTGCTGAAACCCCTGCGTTTCAGGAGCGAGACGATCAGATCCGGGAGCTCAGTGCAGCGCTGAGAGAGAGGGAGGGGGCAAGCATAGCTCCTACCTTCCCTCCTGTGGTGGAGTGTGATGGACTACGCCGATCACAGCGCATCGCTACATCGCACAAACACAGCAGCCAGCATGAACATGCAGAGCTGGAACACACTAAAGCTGAATTAGCACAAGTTAAATCCGAGCTGGAGCAGTGCAGAGCTGAGCTTGACCTCAAACAAACCGAGCTTACACTCAAAGCGCTGGGTAAGATAAAATACAACACAACACATTGATTCTGATTCAATGTAGTCTCGGTTGATTCTTGCACCATAATTATATAATTTCCTATTTCCATATAGTTCATATATTTTATATTCTATATATATTTTTTGTACTGCTATCAGTAATTAATGATGTGCTGGGACAAGTATGATAAGCTAGTATGCTCCTCGCCCCTCTGGGACACTGACATCTACATTGGCTGGACAGATGGATGGTTCGGTCTACATGGCGCCCGGCACAGCGTTTCTGTGTCGGGTTGCCAGCTTGACACCCGATTATATCTGAGCGCTTGGGGGTTAAGGACCTTGCTCATTAGAGCTATATAAAAAAAAGCTGATAGCAACCAAGTGGCAGAGTTGGAACTCAAAGAGATCTGACTGACTGTGTGTTTTTTGTAAAAAAAAAAAAAAAAAAAGGGGTAAATGTTCTTCATTTCTGATAACAACTTCTACGCACTATTGCATATTCCTCAGAGCTGAAGCGTTTTCAGGATCATCCCGGAGCCTCCAGCCTGACTGCATCTGCAGAGCGTAAACTCATCGAAGGACAGAAGGTGTGTGATAATACAGTGCTGAATTCACAACTTAGTACAGCAATGCAATGTGGCAGTAAAATTAAGTAGACAGCCTAAATGTACTGAATGACCAGGTTATACAACCAGTCCATATTCCAGGACTCAGATTGTGAAAGAGGAATAATTTTCACACACAAACTGACCATAAGCTAAAGGTGGTCGAATTAAATATTAGATGTGCGTGTGTGTGTGTTTTTTTTTTTCACCGCCAGGCAGTATGTTTGAGCATGTATTATATTGTAGTGATGTTCAAACCCATCAAACCGTTTTCAGCATCAGCATGAGGGTTTGTGTCCATTGAATGTTGGCACCCTACAGATCACGCATGATGCACTCTGCTAATTTAAACAAGAAATGTGAATAGTGTGTGTGACAGGACTACAATGTTTATAGGAAGAATCAAATTAATGAATGAACACTAACCTTGTTTCTTATACTACAGTGCTACAAAGTAGTGAAGGGAACAGGGAGAGGATTAGGTCACACTGATGTTTGTGTGTGTGTAGACTTTGAGACAGTTACGTGCTGATCTGCGTACACTGGTATTGAAGCTGCAGTCTGGAGGGCGAGCATGCTGCCATTATACTGATGGAGAGAAACTCCGCATATCCCTTAACACTGCCGACTCAACACTAATCAAACAGGTATTATTAATACACACACACACACACCCTGGTGGTCCTTAACTCAGCTCATCAAAGGCACACACACACACACTCACAAACACACACTGTACTTATACTGTTTGTGTTTCAGGATCAGATGCTGATGGATCTTCTCTCGACGATGCAGCTCCTTAAAGCTCAGCTCCATCGAAAAGATGAGACTCTTGCAGATCTTAAGCGACCTTTCACCCCTGCTTCTCCGGCAACCCCTAGCTCCTGCAGCAGGCGTGGCTGTGGAGTTGCCGTCGCGATGATGGAGAACCAGAACCCAGGCAAGCGAGGGTTCTTGCGGCTCTTCACACCGTCACGCTGCAACAAAACAAGAGCGAAAGCAGACAACACGACGCCGTACGCCCGCATACTGCGCTCACGCCAACCCTCACCCCCACCAAGCCCCGCCCTCACACGCAGAGGCAGGGTGTAATGATGCTCACCTGACCCCTGGTTTTGCTGACGTTTTTTAAGGAAAGAGCACGTTAATTGGGTCACTTGCCAACTCTAATCCCTTTCTGCCTTTTCAATTTTCATATGCATGACACTGATACGAACCTTTAACACACTTAATCTAATAAGTCAGCTAATTAACAGCCCTTACTCGGTGAAGTTGGGAGCAGGGACACTAACAGGTGCAGGACAGGGAGTTTTCCTGGACCGGGTTCGAAGACCTGTGCTGGAAAGCAAAATGTTTAATTAGCCAGGCGTTACAGATTAAGGATTCTGCATCTTTCCCTCTGTTCATATGTATTATACTAAACTATGCATTTGTGTCACATATTTATTATACTGTTATCTATTAATAAATTCTTCATTAATCCGTAATTACTGCAACAATCTGTTCATTAAGTTAAAGAGCAGGAGGAGGAAGGATTTTCTTAATTAACTACACATTAACAGCTCATTAGAGTAATAACCATTGTGTTAATGACGATAGCATTGATATTTTATATACAAGAATATTACAACATATTGCAACATTTTGTAATATTCTTATATATAAAATGTCAACGTTATCTATATACAGTATATATGATCGGTAACTTGCTTGCCATTCATTTCCATCATTAACAGATTATTGGTTTATTATTTGACAGGATTGATTTAGAAATAATGATTATAATTACAAAAAAAACAATTTTTGGAGTAAAATCTTTTGCAGTAAGTATAAACATTTAATGACACACTAATCCATCAATGACAGTATAAATAATATGTGACTCTTAATGTAATGTTTGAACCAAACGTTTATTCCACATGGCCCACAGGATCGATGTTCTTGATGGAGTAAAAATGGTTCAAAGCTTTAATGTTGCAGCACAAGTTTGTATAGTTTTGTAAGAGATCTGCACAATTAACCTAGCTGTGTGTGTTTACACAGAGCTTCCTCGAGGCATTTATATCTTTTATTATTATTATATATATTTTTTCTTTTTTTAATAATATTGATATGAGCAGTGTGTTTATGCTAATAGTCTTGTGTGTGTGTGTGTGTGGTGTGATTTATAGGCTGTAATTACATACAGTCATATGATAAATCTGTATGCTGTTAATCACTTTATATGTGTTTATATATGTTTTGTGTAAGGCACACTGCTTGGATTGAATAAAAGACATTCATGGATACAGACATGACTGTGATTGCTTTCACACGCGCACACACACACACACAGGATGCATCAGTTTTGTGGATAATTAACCCTACAGTGATGGTCAAAACTATTAGGACAACATGTATTATGTATTGCTCATCCTGTGCACAAATCAGGTGAAGTCACTAATTACTCCTGTCTGGCTGAAGAGTTGTGCTAATTAGAATCAGTTGATTTAGTTTTAATATGTGGTAACGCTTTCTGATGCTCATAACTGCACAAAATTGGCTAAAACTAGGGAATTCTTAAGTAAATTATAAACAAATGTGGAAAATTTCTGTACATGATTTTCAGAAGGCAGTCAAGCAGGCGTGGATTGAGCAAATAACACCAGCTTTTTCACGCTATGCCCTGCAGCAGGTTTTTAAAGAATAAAGGATTTTAGAGTAAATATTGATATACCAATTTCAGTGCATAAAATGCATACTATTATTATCTTTATTATCTTCATTATCACTGTTGTAACTTTCCAGTTACGGCTACTGTCTCCTCAGTCACAAAAATGGATGACCCACTTGTTCAAAAGTTCAAAATCAACCATCAGCTAGAAAATTTATGCTTACAGTATTTTGAATTCTCAAGGGCTAGTGCTTGAAAATTAACAGGAAAAAGGTCCGACAATCAACAGTGCTCATTACAGTGAGATGCGAATTGAAGAGTTGAAGCCAAACCTCCAAATTGAACGCACAGGACTGTTATCCAAGGGTGCGTCTTGACCACACTGTCGACACCCCGCAAAATAAAAAAAAAAAATATTTCACCTGTTAAAGGATCCTCCCTATAGTCCTGATCTTGCTCCATCAAACTTCCATCTTTTTGTGAGTACAAAGACTCACTTCTACTCAAAACATTTTTTAATAAGGGAATACAAATGTTTGTCCATAACTATATTGAAAAGCAAGTAGATTATGTCAGTATTTTTTTAATTAATGGAAATAAAGTCAATAGCCAGTGTGTGGATAATTGTTGACACCCTCATGTAATACCATGTCCAAAATTGATAACACACCATTTTCATTCAGGTTCGACACTAAGGAAATACACATACACTTTCCATTCATCCCACACACACACACACACACACACACACACACACACACACACACACACACAGAACACATTTTCTGATCCGTCACTGTGTGCAGCTTTATTTAAAATAATTGTACAAAAGTCCTATTACAGAATCAGACACCACTGAATATTGAGTCAAGTGATCAGAACTACATCTATAACCATCTCCCTGATCCATCACCAGCAGGAAGTGCTGGTTAGTCAAGTTTACCCTCTTCATCATCAGTAAATTCTGTAAGTATCCTTTAGTACACCAGTTTTCCCTGAACTGCCTCCTGCAGGAAGTTCTTCCTTCACTATTTGCAAGAACCAATAGTCACACTGGCAAAAGTGAGACAACCCTAAATTTCATCAGTGTCATGCTCCTGTAGCACATTTCAAAAAGTTTATTTCTGCAAATAATGCATGTACAGGTTATTTCTGAGCAAACTGATATGATCAATCTGTACAAAATAATAACATGGCTAAGTGTATCAGGATGTGTGTGTGTGGTGTGTGCGTGCGAGTGTGTGCGTGGGTCAGGGAGTGATGGACGACAAGTCGAGAGGAGACACTCTCCGAATGGGTGTGGTGGTGTTGTACACACTTTGCAGTGTGTGTGTGGCTGTGTTCAGTGGGTTGAACACACTCTGCTCAGAAGATGATTCTCCCTGTTCTCGCACGGCTGAGATCTGACGCAGCAGAGCTTTTCCCTCCTCACGAGCCTACACACGTACACATACAAACGGTCTCAGGTTAAAAAACAAACAAACAAACAAACAAAAAGAAAAACTTGGAAGTGCTGCACAACACATGCTTTTTAATTAAACACACACACAAATGTTCAGTTTTGTTCACAGACATGTCTGTATTTTGTACATTTAGAATAATTTTCATGTCCTGATGGTGTTAATACAGCACATGAAAAAAATACTCACCATTCACTATAAAAGTCATGCCTGTACACCTACTCATTTACGTAGTTATCCAGTCAGCCAATCGTAAGGAAGCAGAACAATGCATTAAATCATGCAGGTAAAGGCCTCACAGACACCGGACAGTTAAAGAAAGAAATTACCAATTACTATTATTTTTAAAATTATTATTTACTGGCAGAGACTGGTTTGGGGGAGTCTCTGCTCATGACAGACTCAGATTGCTGTTCTTGGATGACAGGAGTAGAACCAAAAATGGTTTCCTGTTCCTGTAACTCATCCACCTTATGGTTTAATGTTTTGTGCATGCCAAGATGCAGTTCTGTAAAGAGTTTATCTTTTGATAAACTATATCCTTCCTGGATCAAGAAGTAATGAAATACTCAAACAGGTCACAGAGATCAAAGCTGTCCCTAATCTGACATTTTACGTGATCATCACATGAAGCTCTTATCCATCGTGCTGCTGCCACAATACTGGTTCATTGGATAAGCTGCATAAGTGAACAGGTTTACAGGTGTTCCTCATAAAGTGGACAGTGAGTGTATATACAGCAACAAGGTCTTATGTTCTGCCAGACAGTATTGCACGTTATTGTGTGCGTGTGTATATGAGAGAGAGGGAAATACTAACTTCATTATAGTCACAGCAGCGTTGCGCACACAGTGATGCCTCGTCATACAGTTTGTTCTTGAAATAATACTGACCAAGATAACGCAATGCCGTGCTCACCTCCACGTGCTCCAACTGCTCCTGCACACATGCATGTACACACAGGTTTAACAAGTGACACACCCAGACACTAACTGTGTAGGTGCTAAATTAACTCCCCAGCAATGTTCATTTTCATAGTTTTGATCAGACACACAGTTTATGGCCAGTGGCCAGATTGTTTAAAAAAAAGTGTATTAAATAGTTATTTAACCATGTTATTTAACATGTATTTAGTGATATTATCAAATACTGAATGTAAGCGCTATTACATGCAACACATCCAAAAGACTTGAGTTCATTACCTATTAAAATAACGTCTCACCTAAACACCTTCACCAACAGACACCCAAGTCAGGGTGTTAAACAATTACAGTACAGCATTAAATACTGTAACAAATGACAAACTCAGTCTTACTACAAAAGGATTAAACTACAATACAGGATTAAAACATTGACAGCTTTGTGCTCGCCACACTTCATTACAGTTTAAGGTTGAACACAAGGGTCATTTTCCAAAGTTAAGCTTTCTCGCTTCTACGCAGGTCATCCCCATTATAAATGTAAATGTGGACAGCTGTTCCTCATCCATATGCATTGGACATTGCCCAAATTTTGAAAAAAAATTGGAGGGATGTCTTTCAAATCTTATCTCACATACCAAAGTACAATCTAGAACCAAACCCCATGGTTGCCCATTTTGGCCTCATTGGTGAGGAGGAGAAGCATTTAACCCCAGCTAAACGTTGATTATTGTCCTGTGTCCCTTCTCACCACCTTTTTTATTTAAATAGAACGCCTACTTCACCCAACCACACCCAGTGGCTCAGGAAAATGTCGTCATGTTGAAAAATGTAATAAAAAAATGTGTAATTCAGCTTAAACCGAACACTGAATTAAACCGGCTAATTCATCACCATTGAGTGCATTAAGTTCTAAGCATTTCACTGCATATCGTACTGTGTATGACTGTGTATGTGACAAATAAAATTTGAATTTGAATTTGAATGCTGTACTTCCTGCCAGAATGTGACTAGTTTAAAGAGCACCACCTGTAGGACCATAGAGGAACTGCAACATTTTAATATCTCAAACGTTACAGTACAACACACGGTATATAAATTAAGTCAATAAAAAATATATTTTGGAGTCAGTGTGGCGATACATGTATAGAGACACAAAAGAATTGTGATATGTAACTGAATTAATTTTCCCCATCTCTATTAATCATGCTCACAATTTTCAATACGCAGGGCATTAAAGACCCTTGTGAAATTTGTCTCACACCATTAAATACTAACTGTCATAACAATTAACATGTGCAGCATTAAACATGGTCATAACTCATGTCATTAACACTGACTCTCACAGTAGTAACCTCTCATTCACACAACTGTCACGCAGGTATCAGTAAATACCTATCGGAATGAAGCTAAACGTTCATATCATTAAAACTCTTACAGCGTTACACACTTACCCCACAGGAGAAAATGTCCTGGATGTAGATTATGTAACATTGAGCCGCATCATCCGACTCATTTAGCTGCTCATGAAGCCTGGACACGGACACACATGAACACTGTTTATCGCTAACACACTCACTTGTTACATATAACTTTGCAGTAATAATATTGATAATAATACTAATATTAGTAACAATAATACTTGGCAAGTTTGAGCAGTGCCATCCTCTCCACGTCTCCCACGGAGTACGCTCGCCAGTAACACTGCAAAAAACACACTCACACCATATCAGCTCCACCCACTTCATCATAAACATAATTCAGATGATGTTCAGAGATCTTTACCTTTTTAGCTTCAACCTGTTGTGAGAGTTTTTCATAACATTCACCCAAAGCAACAAGCATGCGGGAGTCATTGGGCCTAAAAAAAAAAACACATTCAGTGATAATGCTGGAAAAAAAAAAGTAACAATTTTATTTTCCCCTTACACTCTTATGGGGTTTAGTAACCCATCTGCAATTTATGTACCATACTGTATACTGAGTAGCAAACAGTACAGTAACTAAATCAGTGGTGAAATTAATTTTACTAGTTGTATTCTTATCAAAAGCACCATAACGAACAATACTTTGTAAAACACTAGCTAATTTAAACATGCGTCCTTGCAGTGAAACCTAAAATGATGTCTGATAACTAAAACTTACGAAATGATTATTTAGCTTAAGCCGAAGAATGTTGGGCTGAAAACACATTCCCACATCTGATACAAATTTGTTTCTGTCTGATCACATAACCAATAGTCTGTGATCGTACTTTTTTAAAAATGTTTATAATGAGTTTCTCACTGCACTTTGGAACTTATCATCATAATACTCACAAACACACTACACACCTGAGTTGGTGAGCCTTCCTGTAGTAGTAGAGCGAGTAGAAGGGCATCTTGAGGATTTCGTAAGTCTGACCGAGTCCGTACCATGCCCGGTAATCCCGCTTATTCACCTCTATTGCATGTCTTATACAAACACAGACGTTTTTTTTTAATACACGTTAGACAACATAAGGTCAGTTTGCAGATTTACAATACACTAAGTAGTAATAGACTGAGTGGCGGGTGCCAATACTTCGTGCAGGGCCGCAATCAGTGATAAAGCACTACGAAGTGACCTGTAGTGGTGGAATGAATTTATCTACAACATACAACATAATACAAGACACTGTGCAGTCTGTTTGATGATGCCTGGTTCGTACCAGTCGAATGAGATGGTGTTAATTGTGGTGTGTAATATATAGGCCTGGATGGTGTTTAATGTACTAGCAGAGCAAGACAGTGTTAATTAGGATGTGTTATTTGTACCTGTAGGCCTGGATGGCAGCGGATGTGTTCTTCATCTCCATGTACTCATGGCCCATCAGCGTCCAGGCCCCGAGACAGCGAGGGCTCAGTTTCAGTGCTCGCTGGAAATACAGAGCCGCTTTCTCATGTTGACATCGCATGCTGTAGTAATTACCTAAACAGTTATAAATAATTAACAGTTAACAACCCTGTGCTGCTTCTCCCTGTGTTTGTCTTTTTAAAAAAGTGTTTTTTAACAAACAGTTAAAACATCAAATATTAATCATTCAAATTAAAAGAACAAACATCTGGATCAAACAATTAGTCTTTTTATACAGTAAAAAATTAGTGTAATGTGTGTGTGATTACTGACCAATGACACAGCAGGTCTCCACTCTGTACTTGTCTATTTCCACCAGGCTGTGGGCAAGATAGCTCAGCTCTGGTTTCATACTCTAACACACAAACATACACACACTTTATATAATCTTTCCACTGACTTTGATACGAATCATTAACACATTAGATTTAGTCGTAATGGTATTCTTTTTATCTTATTCTTTTTTTTAATTGCTCTCAGCTGCTCCCAGTTTTGATTTGGGTATGATGTCATCACAGGAAAACAAGCCAAAATCTTTAAGCATCTGTTAATGAGTTAATACCAAAACCTCAGCTTTCTGGTGAGTTTTTAACACACATGTCTTGTGCTCCCCTGTGATCAACACTCTGTAAGCAGAATTTTAGTATGACAAGAGAGTTCTCTCACCCGGACATATAGCAGGTTAGAAAACGTGTCCATGTTCTCGATGCGAAATGGATCCTGGTCACGGAGCTCGTTAAACAAATCCAACGCCTGGTCAATATCTACACACACACACACACACACACACACACACACAAAAAAAATATAACCCACAATAAATATTGTTCTTTTTAGGACACTAAGAGACTCAGTGTGTGAGGGAGCATGTGTATTACCTATAATATTTTGAGAGTGGTGTGTGTTTATACAGTGTATATTCATAGAGTGTAAAGGAGCATTTGTTGTCCATAATGCACTGAACTTGGCAAACTGGTTTACTAATGTAAACTTGTGTGGGCTGTGGGCATTTGCCTGGAGCCTATCCAAGGAAGCTTAGGACATGAGGCGGGGTACATCCTGGACAGGGTGTCAATCCATACACACACTCATTCACACACAACAGGCAATCTGATGTCAAATAATCTTTAGGACTGTAGGAGGAAAAGGAAACCAGAGTACCTGGAGGAAAACGACCAAGCATAGGGAGAACATCATGCAAACTCCATGCACACAATGGCGGGAATCGAACCCGGACCCTATAGGTCCAAGTCATCAGTGATAACCACTAAGCCACAGGGACACCACAGTCTTTTAAATTTTATTATTTTATATTTTTGTTCAGACTTCATTGTCCCAAAACACTCCAGACCTCGAATGTTGTGGTAGGCGACAGCGATCTGGGAGATGATGTAGGTACTCTTGGAGAATCCAGCCTCCTTTAGACTCTGGTATTTCTGCAGTGCCTCTGTAATCATCTGCAGCTCTGTGTACATGTGGGCCATGAAGAAGTCCCTCACCCAACAGTCGGGCAAGGATAGAGACTTCAGCTAAAGACACACAGACAGGTGCTTCAGTTACAGATTTGAAAAACAGAGACTTGTACAATAACAGACACAGTAAAAAGTCTATTATGTGTGTATGTGTGTGTGAGAGAGTAACTGAAATTTGAAGTAAACTTAATTTGCATCTTCATGCTCGTGATGACAGGTTATTAGGTTAGGTTATTAGGTATTAGGTTCAGACACTGTTACACATATATGTTGAATGGCTATGGAGTGAAGTACAGGAAGTACTTCATGTTTATGTAATCTTTTAACTCATCAGAAATCCAGGACTAGGTGTTTAGTGTATAGTATAGTGTAGTATAGCAGAGCATGTGGGGTGTTGAGAGTGAGCTTGTGTTTTTTGAAAAACATTGTGTAGTGTTTAGAGTGGATTTGTGGCACTGATGGCATGTGGGGTGTTCGGAATGATCATGTGGTGTTGAGCGACAGCATCTGGTACCATATCAATGTTAGTGATGAGGTTGCAGAGCTCGAGCCAGGCGCCCCAGTGTAAAGGGAGAGAGTGTGTCGCCTCCACAAACACATCCACTGCTTCCTTCATCAGATCCAGCTTCCTCAAAACAACCCCGTACCTATACATAAAAACACACGGTCATATAAGCTCAAAAACACAAAGACAGCCTTTCGACCTCATATCATTTTGAAAATTGCAAAAATATGTTTCTCTTTAGTAAATATTTTAACCAGAAAGGACATCCTAGCACGTTAATGATGCTTAGTGAAAAGGGGGAAAGAGTCTATGCCAGTTGAACTGACAGACTCCCAGTCTACCTCTGTATTTATAATCATCCATAATCTACTTATGGAGAACATTACTGACATACAGTATTTAAGAACAATGAGTCAATACAATGAGTCAATCGTCCCCAACAGTCTCTACCTCATCAGATGAGGTGAAAAAAAATTGTATGTTTAATTTACTGGCATTCTGTTCATTTCTTTACTTGCCTGATCTTTTTACACGCAAATTAGTGAAAAAAATAATTCATGATTAAATGAGTAAGTTTTGTGATTAAATTGTTACCAACGCCAAACTGGAAATGAATTGTAAACCACTAAGATCTGAACTGTTCCAAAAAGCAACACAACGCTGTACTACAGCAAAACGACAGAGGGAAATACAAAACTACATTACAGTACTTCAGCTCCCTATTGGTGCACGGGGGTATAATAAACACGTTGAAGAATAGAAAAAGGCCTGCATTAAAGCTTGTGTGAAGTGTGTGCATTTACAGGTAGAGCGTGAATCCATCCAGTTCTCCAGCGGTGTGTTTTTTGCTGAGCTCCACTCTCAGTTCTCTCAGAGCTTCGTTACGTACCTGACCCTTCTCCAGAGGACCTAGACACAGTCACAACACACAAAGCAAATGAAACTTAACACAGGCTTTAAACATTAGGAACGGGAAACACCAGCAACCATCCGATATGATATCATGATACATTGGTGCTGATTCGATTTAGAGCGCATATTGAACAGTTGTAAGTATGGAGACATGTGCAGCTTCTAGCACAGTTTGCGTTAGTTTGTGAGACTGTTTTTTTGAGACTGGTGCAAGTGTGTATAATGAGTGGGTTTTGAGACTTATTTGCTAGCAGCTTTTAGAGAAAAAGGCTGATCGGAGGCTTTTTAAGCCAGATCAGACAGAAATGTCAGAATGTGACTTTTGATAATGTAACCCCATACAAACTCAAAACAAACGTTTTGTTGTGCCACTCAGAAACTCACTGTACACTCATTGTTCAATCACTGGTTATAGCCGATCAAACAAACAACCAGCAAATTCCAACCAGCCCAATCGATCAGTGCATCTCTATTATAAATATGAGAAATAATTGGGGGAAGAATTTTTTTTTTAATTAAATGGATTTTGGAGTCAGTAGCAATACATGAATTGCCACACAAAATAATTGTGATGCATAACTGAACAATTTTTCCCCATCTCTAATAAACATCATCAATTACTTTGAAAGTAATGATCAAACAGTGTTATAAATATTTGATTATCAATGAAGAAAAACTTGTGAGTGTGTCTCACCAAGACTGTCCACTGTCTCATCGTCCTTCTTCTTCTCTCCTGACTGAAAAATACAAAAAACAAATGCTAAAAACAACGCAGAGCACACAACACAAACTAGCGCAAACAAACACTGATCATATTGGTGGAAGACTTAACACCCAGCCAACACGATACATACTGAATACGGTGACAGTGATAGTGCTCACCAGGTAACGCGAGTACATGTAGAGGAAGTATGCTTTCTGACTGTGGCAGTCACGCAAGAAATACGCTGCACGGTCATATTCCTTTAGATCAAAATATGCCTTCGCCAAACACAAAGCATCCAGGTCGTGAGCTTCGTCCTAAACACGGAGACATGAGGAGAATCAGGAGAGAAAAGGGACTGAGAATGGTGCAGTAACAGACCTTGATTTGGGTTTTTGATTTTAAATAATCTTCCTCCCATGTAGTGCACTATGGGAAAAATTAGGAGTTATTTATGAGTCGATTTATTTAACTATAAAAGTCAGTTCATATACAGATTCGAATGCCGCACAGAGAGCAGCGGCTGAGGAGGAAAGTGACATCACTGCCTCTGAGAACAGTGTGTGAAAATTATCAGCTTTCATCTGAACAAATTCTTCAAATTAACCAAATTTCAAATAAATCATATAAATTAAATAAATTTATGGGACACATTTTTCATATAAAGAAAATAATGAGGAGCATTGTAATTGGTGAGATTAATTAAACATACTGACCTCAGTGACTGGTGGTGGAGAGGGAATCTCACTCAGTGGGAGAGGATCGAGAGAAAAGGCCAACTCGGATGCCCTGTATGCACACACACATACATAAATATATGCACAAACAATAGATTTTATTCTCATTGTCATATTCAGAAGGTAGAATACAGATGATGTGGTGATTAATAATTACTCCGAATTATATATACTTTAAGAAATTCAGAATATTAAAAACATTTACACAATCAGTGTGATATAAAGTGTGATATAATTCCATTTCTGTTTGTATCAGATAATTCTGTACATACTTTGGAAATTAATTTATAAAATTATTCATTACATTAAACAAATTTTCTATAAGAGATCTCTCTAAATAATAAAATGCTTTATATCCAACACTGTATGTGTGTTAAAAAAAAACAAACAAACAAATGAATAAATACAATAAAACCACAAAGGAACATTGCTGTTTAATATGTGAACAGCTACATTATAAGAAAATGTAAAACTCTCTTCTTAATTAGCTTTCTTAAATTTCATTCTAAGAAAATTATAGAAAATGTTTTTAACTATATTGAGATTTTTATTGACTGGACTATAAAATCTTTGAATATTTAATATATTTTTAATATATTAACTTATATATTAAATATAAGTGAATGGAATAACGTAAATATAATCTATCATAAATTTAATTACAGGTATTCCAAAAGCAAAAGCATACAATTTTAAATGTGTTTAGTCGGTGTAGTGTATTGACGATGAGTGTTTTGTCAGTGTAGAATTTATTTGACTTTGCATAGTTTTTTAATTTTCAGAGTTTAGTCAGGGTTGTTTTAATGTTCAGTGTTCCGTGGGTGTAGTGTTTTAACAGTTGGTGCCAGTGTAGAAGATTAAAGTTTAGTGTTTAGTCTGTGTGGTGTTTTAAGATTTACTGTTTAGCTGGTATAGTGTAGAAATGTTTAGGTTTTTGGTCAAAGCACAACAACAACATAACATTATGACCACTGACAGGTGAAAATGTATAACATTGATTATCTTGTTACAAAGGTACCTGGAAGGGATACATTAGACAGGAAGTGAACCTTTTTTCCTGAAGTCGATGTGTTGGAAGCAGAAAAATGGGCAAGTGTAAGGTTTGACTGATTTTGACAAAGGCCAAATTGGGGTGTGTAAACAATTGGGTTCAAAAACTGCAGCTTTTGTGAAATGTTTCCGATCTGCAGTGTTCAGGACCTACGAAAAGTAATCCAAGGAAGGAAAACTGCTGACAGTGTTGTGGGCAGCCAAGACTCATGAATGCATGTGGAGACATTAATCCAATAGAAGGAGTACTCTAGCTCAAATAGCTGAAAATGCTCATACTGTCACTGATGAAAAGGTGTTAAAACACACAGTGTATAGCAGTTTGTTGTGTATGGGGCAGCACAACAACAGACCGGTCAGGGTGTCCATGCTGACCCGTGTCCACTGTCAAAATTGCCTACAGTGAGCACATGAGCAAGGAAAAGAAGGACAGAAAGATGCATTATGGGAAAAGGAAGAGCTGTTAGAGGCAAAATGACGCTTTGGGCAATGTTCTATTTGGAGACTTTGGGTTCTGCCAATCATGTGGATGTAACTTTAACAAGTACTACCCACCTCCTCAACACTGTTGCTGACAGTATTTCCTGATGTCAGTGTCTTTTTTCAGCAGGAAAAAAAAGCAGAAATATGCAAATTATTCTGCACTGTGAAAATGCACTTCTGGTTGGATGCTAACTGTATTTCAGTGCCTTGTACCTACATGTGCAGTGACAATAAAGTTGAATCTAATCTAATCTAATCTAAATTGTATACCTTGAAACTGCAAAAATGATAAAAGTTTGGTTTGAGCAACACAACATTGAGTTTAAGGTGTTGACCTGGCCTCCAAATTTTCCAGATTTTATTCAAATTAACCATCTGTGGCATGTGCTGGAAAAAACATGACACATGGAGATCCTCTCTCACAACGTGCACGACTTAAAGCATCTCTTACTGACGGATTGTGTTAAACACTACATATTCACTGATCAGCCATAACATTATGATCACCCGCGTAATATTGAGTAGCCGCCCACCCGCCACCAAAACAGTAATGACCAGTGTGTACTAAACCCTGTTCTATTGGATCGGCCTACACGGGCCAGCCTTCACTCCCCATGTACATCATTGAGTCTTGGCCATCTCACTTGGCCAGTTCATCAGATTTAATTCCTTGGATCATTTTTGGTATGTCCTGACCACTGCTGCTTGGGAGCATCTCACAAGAGCTGCAGTTTTTGGACTTGCTCTGACCCAGTTGTCT
The DNA here is from genome assembly GCA_003987875.1 of Clarias batrachus. Taxonomy (NCBI): domain Eukaryota; kingdom Metazoa; phylum Chordata; class Actinopteri; order Siluriformes; family Clariidae; genus Clarias; species Clarias batrachus. The sequence goes on along the minus strand of QMIH01000471.1, from coordinate 59,787 downwards.
AGCCATCACAATCTGTCCCTTCTCACAGTAGCTACAGTTTCTTACAGTTACAGTTATAAGTGGCCAGGGCTCACTGGGGAGTGAAGTTTGGCCGGTGTAGTCTAATCAAATAGAGGAGAATGTGTAGATCAAACTGAAGAAAAGATTATGCTGGTTGTGACAGAAAGGTGTCAGAACACACAGTGCATCACTCTTATGGTGGCAAAAGGGGGGACCTACTCAATATTAAGCAGGTTGTGATAATTTTATGGCTGGTCGGTGGTGCGTTTTTGTTTTGTGTGTGTGTGGTGTGTGTGTATATATATATAACTTGATGTATAGTCGGTGTAACGAAGTGCTTTACATTGAAATGGTTTAGCGCTGACTCGGAGACAGACTGAATTCTTACTAGAAATTTCCACCATAATTACATTGCTTCGTAGTTATAGAACATTGAGTAATGTGAAAGTGAGTGAATATTTATAAATACATTCATTAACCACTCTCAGGATACTCATGAATACAGACATTAGCCCCACGGCTAACAGCTCAAACATTTCAGTAAATAACACACTGACTATACGGTTTCTGTATACTATGTGAAATGGAATAACTCACCACTTCACACTGTGCACCAGTCCGCGCTCCTTACATTGCGATATCATAGAAATCAGCTGCTTTTTAATCTGCACCAAGTCGCTAAACTCACTGCTCAGAGCCGCCGCCATTTTTTCGTGTGTTTGTGTGACGTCACCGTGCCGGAGCAAAGCTCCGTTCTGATTGGACACATCGGCATGGGCTGTGTTCCAAATCTAGCTAAACATTTATCATATGTAGTGCACATAATATTTGCATTCTGGACCTGTTTCAGACAGCACTAGTGCACTACATAGGAGACAGAAATATAGTATCCATTAATTCACATTTATCTTGGCCTCCCTACCTTCAGGGTTGTTTTTGGGAGGTGGAAGGAAATTCAAATTTATAAAAAGGTAAATAAAAAAAAAAGGAAATTCAAATTTGTAGTTAGTACAATTATTTTGGGGAATATGTAGCATGTGATGAGGCACAGTAGCTTAGAGTTAGCACCATTGCCTTGCACCTACAGGGCGTGTAGTTTGCATATTCTCCCCGTGCTTGGTGGGTTTCCTCCGGGTGCTCTGGTTTTCCTCCCACAGTCCAACTTGAATTAAAATTCAAATGTTACTTGTTACATACAACCATACAGAATATCATATGCAATGAAATGCTTAACATGCAGATATGAAGATTAGGCTAATTGGCTGATCTTCATAAATCAGTGTGACAAAAGAAATCGTCCTGTGTACATCGGCATCTGGTGCTATTCTGACCATGTGCGTTACCGTATCTGCAATTTCATCATGGACAGCAAGTAAAAGATTGAACGTGAAATTCTCTGTGAAACTGAGCAAATCTGCCACAGAAAAGTTTGACATGAATTCGGCACATTTTCAGTGATGCTGCAAAGAGATGTTCAAGGTGTTTTGAGTGGCACACTCGCAAGAGCAGAAGAACATGCATGTACATAGAAGACGACGAGAGATCAGGAAGACCTTCAACAAGCATCATTATAGGTGACAAGACTTGGGTATATGGGTACCATCCTAATATGAAGCAACAGTCTTCACAGTGGAAGAGCCCATCATCTTCACGACAAAAAAAATGTGAGGCAGGTCCACAGCTTGACCAAGTGCATGCTTACGTCTTTTTCGACATTCAAGGCATTGTGCATCAAGAGTTCGTCCCCAGGGGTCAGAGGTAGGCGAATCTCAAAACTTGTTGCTACCCCTCTTTAATACAATATATGTTTTGCTGAAAACAATAACATACAACAACATAGCCAGGTAGGATAAAAGGAACAGAAGATAAAACCCCCCAGAAGATTAGCTAAACAAACAAACAAACAAACAAACAAACAAACAAACAAATAAATAAATAACACACTGTTTTTTGAAAATGTAATACTTTCTAAATATTCATTTTTATACAAGAAAGAGAGGTATATATATATATATATATATATATTTTAATTTAATTTAGGTAATAAAATACTTAGCAACTATAAATATTACATTTATTTAAAAATATTCCGCTTCCTCCTCCTTGTAGTGAAAATAATAAATAAATAAATAAATAAATAAATAAATAAATAAAACAATGTCTTTGAAAGGAAAAAATAGGAAACATACTTTGAAGTAAAACAAAAATATCTGAAAAACATGTTTCTGTATAATCACAGTGCAATGGTTTCAGGAGCAGAGGTACAGATAAGGAAACTGGTGTAAATATCCTTTTAAATATTTCAAGTAATTAAATGTTTGACATGGTAATATTTATTTAAATGACACATAAATATATATTTATATGGTAAAGTCCAGACTTTGTTTCCATCGATACAAAAAGACGAGACACCAGTGCAGACGTCACTTCCTTCGTGCGTTACCCGGGTAACATAAACGCAACCCTATGTAATAGTAAGGATTCATTGATTAAAAATTAAATGTAAAGTTATTGCGTCAATTAATATTATGTCATACTCGACAATAATGTATAATTATTTATAAATATATATATAATATATAAATATATAATGTAAATATTTTTTCCCCGCTCCAGCATGGCGCAATGACTAATGGGATTTTTTTCATATCCACTTCCGGCGGAAGTGAAGCCCTATTGTTCACTTGTTCCCTAAACCGTTTACAGGTTTCTTTAAACGGAACAATTTCGCTCCCTGCAGTTTGGACTCGCACTTAACATGGCTGAGCAGTCTGTGCGAGACACTGTGCAGGGAACAACAAGCCGATCGGAACGCAGCCGTTGATTTGAAATAACGCAGTAGCAAGCGGGGTTCGTTAAAGAAGACTTTAATAAATAAGAAAGCGGAGTGTGTGTTAAAGAGATGGAGAATGAGAGCTCGACGGCGGAGGAGAGAGGAGTGAGCGCGGCGCAGAGGCGAGCGGAAATCCGCCGCAGGAAACTCTTAATGAATTCCGAGCAGAGAATGAACAGAATTGTGGGATATAATAAAAACGACGGAGAAAGCAGCGGTGAGAAAATTATACATTAAATATTATACTCGTGTGGCTCATTCTGTCGGCGGTTTAATCTAGGGTTAAGAGTCTAGGCTGCTGTTACTGTATCAGGCCTGCTTTGTTTGTGCGTTAAGGAATAAATAATTCAATTCATGCTGGTGATGTCACTGCTCAGACACACCTGATTCAGCAATAGGTGTGTATGCATGCATGCATGCATGTGAATGTGAGAGTGGGAGCAGGCACATGGAGTATTGATGAAAGCCGGTCTTTTGATGTTTGACTGATAACCATGGGTTGGCAGATCTCAGCAAATTTTCAATAAGCATGAACTCATTCATTTCGCAAAATAAAAATAATAAAAAAACTGATCTGAAACTATGCCCCCTTTCTGAGTGAGAACAGATTCCTTATTTTTGTCTATTTTTTGCATTTGAGACAACTTTGTCAACAGAAATATTTTGCCTTTTACTATTGTTTAGTACAGACCTTATCTACTTCATATTTCTTTTTCTAAAGCACAAATGGTTCTGTATACCATAGGCAAACTGTAATCATGCATTTTACAGTTTAGATTTTTGTTCTTTAAAGAACCCCATGTGTAAGTTGATGTCATTGATCATTTCTTTATTTATTGCCATTTAACCACCACTTTTATTACTTTGCATAGTAGACTAGGCGTTTCTATATGATGAATCACAACTTTATATGCACATGTTATTGAAATCATGTTTATTTTAAAAGTCAACAACAAAAAATAAAATAAGATTTTTCAAATGGGCATTGAAGTGGAATGTAGTGGTGTAGTGGTCAGCACTGTCGCATTGCACCTCCAGGGTCTGGGTCTGTGTGCGTGGAGTTTGCATGTTCTCCCTGTGCTTGGTGGGTTTCCTCCGGGTACACCGGTTTCCTCCCACAGTCCAAACTCATGTAGGTTAGGTTAATTGGCATTCACAAATTAGTAGTGTGTGAATGATTGTGTATGCCCTGCGATGGATTGGCACCCTGTCCAAAGTGTACCCAGCCTTGTGCCCTAATTCTCTTGGGATAGGCTCCAGGCCGTATAGACGGTGAGTGAGTGATTGAAAAAAGCATTGGTGGCTTAGTGGTAGGTTTCTCATCATCCCTGTGGAAGGCCCAGATTTGATTCCCATCCAAAGCTCCAACTCCTGCCAACTCCTGTTCCAACGCAGTGCCAGTGCCAAGCCAGCATAAAATGGGGGGGGGGGGTTACATCAGAAAGGGTATCTGGCATAAAACCTGTGTCAAGTTGTATGTGGATTTGAATAGTTCACTTTGGTGACCTTGACTGGAGCAGATGAAAGGATAACACAAAAACAAATGATACCAAATACATTAATTATAGATAGAACTTGCAGAATTGTTTTTGTTTCACTTTAACTGCAGATGAAATTATGACTGAAACTGTGACAGTGGAAAACTAAATCTGTTTTAATTTAGATTTTTTTTCTCACTTTTACAGAACCCCACCGTGTGAAAGAACCACAGTTCCACCTAGACTTGGACAGGAATGAGTGTTTCTCCTCCTCATTGTCTACTAAAAGAGTGTCTCCATATGTCTCAGAGGTTCGGAGTGAGGGATCGATTTTAGACGAGAGGAAGGAGGAGGATGTGGAGGAAACCGAGCGAGGAGTTCGACTCAGGCCGAGGGGGGAGACGTCGAGTGAAGAGCGGTCTTGCTCTCCTCGCAGGGGTCTAAACACCTACTTGTCTCGCTTTGATGATGCGATGAAGCTGCGTGGTCAATTGGCCAACGAGAAGGCGTCACCGGAGAACGGCGCAGACGTGGAAGAGTTTGATTCATTTCGACTTTTCCGGCTGCTTGGCAGTGTGGTATTAGCCGTGTGTGTGCGCGTCTTTGTCTGCCACTACCTTGTGAGTGTGACACAGAAACACATTTTATTTCACTTTTGTGATTGTTTGGTACGTTGTTTAGGTATGATGCCTTATCATATATCTAATTGGTGCTTTTTCTTTTTTTACTCTCCTTTAGTCCATATTTGCACCCTTTCTCACACTGGAGCTTGCTTACATGGGGTTGTACAAATACTTCCCAAAGGTGAGACAAACAGAAAATGATGAAAACTGAAAACTGTGAGCGACACTACAGACCAGCATAGATACACACTAAAACCCACAATCACGCTGCCAGTGACGCAGTGTTTTGTTAATTTTGTGGAGCAGCGGTGTTAGTGGTGAAGGTTGTGAACTAAAATCCCAACACTGAATACTCAAATGTTTTAAACAGCCAACACGATATAAACACACATACAGGAGAATAAACACTAGTACAGATGATGGTGTTATTAGAACAGTTAGAGTTCTATCAGTATAAGAGGGAATCGTGTCCTGTGTAAATGTCTCGCTCTGCTGACTGTGCCCCGTTTGTGTCCATGCCTAGGTGGAGAGGAAGATGAAGACGACAGTGCTGTCTGCAGCGCTGCTCCTCTCAGGGATTCCTGCTGAAGTGATCAATCGCTCAGCAGAAACCTACAGGAAGATGGGAGACGTTTTCTCTGATCTCTGTGTTTATTTTTTCACCTTCATCACTTGCCATGAGATCATCACCGCTTTCTCCTAACAGTTCACTTAAACAACAGGCACTCACACACTCTTCATGCACACATCAGTGTGTTCATTCCAATCCTAGTTTCCCCATTGGTTGCATCTCCCAGTCATTTTAAGAGCTGCTCTATTGCCAGTTCATGCAGTTTACAAAGGAACAGGTAAAAGACACAAGAGTCATGTGATTGGATTTAAACCCTCCATCTTTACTGCTAGTAGAAGAGCACTACTGGTCCATGCTAACAAATTAACAGCCTAGCTATTTAGCATGAGAGCTAGTCAGCAAACTGTAAAGAAATTGTGTGTGCATGTGTTTGAGTCATAGTTCTCACCACACTGTATGTGTGTAATATTACACACGTACAAAGGTTAGTCAAAAATTATCCATACTTCAGTTATATGAAAACTTCTGTTGGCCACCCTGTTTTAACAACATTTTCCGTTTAAGGCTACTGGCTCCCCAGTCACTTCTCGGCAGGGGTGAACGTGTTGCATCAGTTCATTAACTACAGTGTGAGCAAAAATGGGTGAACCACTTGAAGTGCAGTGTTTCTTCTATATTCTATTTTTTTTGTGGTCTGAACATGTTCCTGGTACTATTTACTTACAGCTTACTGAAAACTTTGTTTGCAGTACAGAGAAAATATTTTGTCATGTGTGTGTATAGAGAAGTTCAATAAAGGTCACACGAGTTAGCCATCAAGAAGTAGCTGAACATCCATCACTACGATCCTGGGAGTAAATGGCATGGAATGGAAATGTCCTCATTTACTATCTAAGAAAAAATGTAAGTCAACCATCACCTGTAAAATGGATGGTTATAGCTTGTTGAAAATAGACAAAGGGTATTAAAAATCAAGGAGGTTATGTTGAAAAAAGATTGTATATTTGTCTTTTCAAAAAAATATTTAAATAAATTCTACAGCCAAAGTGTGGATAATTTTAGACTCGCTCTTGTATGTTCCTGTTTATCATCCCTACACATTGCGCACTATACAGTTCCCCTTAGAACTGTGTTATTGGGGAGAAAATAGTGTTTGTGAGATAAACATTTAAGTGTCATGGTGTTTTAATCCTCATTGTGTTGTTGGCTTATTTGTAATGTGAACAATTTGTTTTGATTCTTTTAAAAACTTGATTCATATTATTTATGCTGCTTTCTTTTATGTAATTATTGCGTAAAACAAATTCTGCTACCTGTTACTGCAAAATTCCTGTTCATTAAAAGATGTGTGAACAATAAACGTCAGTAAACAGTCATGTATATATTGTACACTGTCCTTCAGTTGAAAGATTTGTACTATTAAATTAACGCCACCATGGAAAATGTAATTGCAATCAAAACAAAGAAATATACAATTACATTAAATAATAGTTTTTTAAATTATTATAACAACAGTTTGATACATTATAAGTTGTAAATTATTTGATTATAAAGCTAATTGGTACCATTTGTGGTATTTAAAGCTTTCATTATTTTTCAATGGTCTGACATGATCAATTTAATTTGTTAACAGTCAAAAACTCTGAGTGACTCCAACACTAGAATACACCTACAGCCTCAAAATGTTCAGTTAATCTTCATTTAAGGTTTAGTAAAGTCTCCAGTAAGCAGTTGTTAGAAAGAAATAGTAATAATAAAAATGGAGGCACCATGGTGGCTTAGTGGTTAGCACTGTTGAATTACACGTCAGGGTTCAATTCCTACCTCTGGGTTTGTGTGCATGGAGTTTGCATGTTCTCCCCATGCATGGTAGGTTTTTATCCCACAGACCAAATACACAGAATAGCCCAGTTGGTGTTCCCACATTGCGTGTAGTGTTGAACGAGTATGTGTGTGCCCTCCTGGAATGAGTGAGTAAGTGTTATAAAGATAGATAAAAGTTGGGAAACTCACAGGAAATACTGGATAATTTTACAAAATATAAGTTCATTTTAAAGCTCCATTAATTGAATTGAATTCATTATTTTTTGGTTCCTCGGGGTGGCAGTGCACCAGCTTCAGTCGGTTGTGATAGCTAATAAATAAACACAGAAGAAGGACGAACGGAACCGGAAGTTTGAGAAGAAGAAACAAAAACGTTTGTGAAACAGTTGAGCAGTTTACAGACAGTATGGGACGTGAGTCTCGGTGAGAATATTAACTGTATTGCTTTATTTATTTATAGAACCGGTTACGTGATGATGAAAAATAAATCGACAGAAGAAAGAAATGTAATTTCTAATCGAAGTGAAGCTAATAAGTAGCTAGCGTTAGTAACTTAGTATAGTCAGGTTAGCAGGCTTGCTAACTAACCGGCTAACAGCAGCTGGTGTTATTCATTATTATTACTTCTCGTTGGTTTGTTACTTAAATGAAAAATTATTACATGAGCAGATTATTATTTATTCCACTGAGCTATCTGCAAAAAGCGCGAGCTAGCTAGCCAGCTGTGCGTGCGTGACGTCACGCACTGACACAGCGCATGTTCACACTACAGTCCTGGGACATTGGGGTTTCTCACTTAACACTTACCTTTGGATTTTGCTTAGGTGAAATAAATCCATGTGCATAATATAAGCTTTAGTTAAAGCAATTAATTTTGTTAAGCAGAGCTGAAGTACTCGTCGTTGACGGGAAAAGGGTTTGTGGAAAGGGTAAAAAGGTTAAAGCTAAAAATAAGCTGATCTGCTTTAATGTATTCAGTAATATTATTATTTCAGGTTGAAGCCCACGCACATGTCAGCCTGTCATTCTGTACGGCAGATCTCTCTGTATAACGTATTAATGCAAAGAAATAAGGGGCATCTTACACGTTGTATATACTAAGCTGCACTTTACTTATAATTTCACATAACGTTTACTTATACCATTTCAGCAGTGATGTTAAGTAATCCCAGTAGACATACTACGTATAGATTTTCTAATCAATATATATTGGTGTCTGATTACATTGAAAAAACAGCTTATTAGTATCTTATTTATTAGTAGTCCGGCAAATGACGGTTCGCTTTTGCTCATCAATTTGATTTCCCTTATGGTGCAGGTTAAACTTCAGGTAGATATCAAGGAACTGCAAATGTTTTTTTAAATTTCTGTTCAGCCAGTTGTGCATGATGCAGTGACATAAACTGGCACTTAACTGCTCATAACTTTTCTTCTAGGGGGCTCTCAGGTTAGATATTTTACATGCCCTCATCTAGGACTGCTGCGGATATGTTTGCTTTAATGACCTGTGTTTTATCTCATAGTAGCACATCACATTACTGATTTTTTCGGTCTTGGAACATAATGAACAAACTGGTTTTAAATGCAAGAAGAATAAACATACATTGATCTGTCCTTTCATTTTTGAAAGTTCAGTTTTCACAGTGTACTTGCCTTTTTTTCTTGGAGTAAGGCCAGGCTGTATCGATTGTTCATTTCTGTTTCATGAGGATTTGGGTGGCTTGTAGGTTCGTTGTGGTCATTTGTATATTACGTATACTCTGTCTATACACGGTGACCTATCGCGTCAATCGACATGGTCGCATTCATCCAATCCATATCACTTATGTAATCTGCTACATAATTATTCAAAAATTCAATTGTTCAATTTTGATTAAATTTATGCAGCAGGTTTAACTTCAGGCAAATAACTACTGCTAGTGTATCAGTAAATTCTTTCATAGTGCTAAGACAAAATCTGGCTGGACAGGAAGACATACAAACTGAAATTTTTCTGAGTCTAAAAAAAAAAAAAGAAGACATTTTTGAAAGAGCACGTTTTGACCAACGTACTGACAAAACCTTTCTTTAATTTATATATATTCACAACAGATCAGCTTGTTATGAATGTTAACAGAGTTGAGATTTTTGTCACAGACATTACCGGAAGCGCTCGTCATCGCGAGGACGCTCGGGCAGTCGCTCTAAAAGTCGCTCTCCCGACTCCAAGCGTGTTAAGAAAGAGGACAGAGCACGTGACCGGGGTCGCAGAGAACGATCACGCAGCAGAGAGAGGAGGAGATCACGCTCCAGAGACCGCAAGAGACAGAGGTGACACTTTCTCTCTCTCACAAACACACACTTAGAGTTTCTCCCATCCTCATGCTTAATTTGTGGAACCATGTGTGCTCTCAACAGGCGGTCTCGCAGTCGTGAGCGTAAACGCACCAGGAGTCGTGAACGCAGGAGGTCGAGGAGCCGCAGCAAAGGCAGAAGGTCAGTGATCCAACTGTTAATGAGGGAAAAAGCATAATCACTGAGTTTGTATGTGTGTGAGTACCAATGTGTGGTGACTGGAGTGTGTTTTGTTTTTGATGCAGCAAGGAAAAGTCAGATAGTGGTGAGCAGTCAGCAGATAAGAAGAAGAAGGAGGAAAAAGAGGAGGAGCGAGTGGAGGATGTAAGTATCTATCTGTCTGTCTGGCATACGGTCTGTCTGCCTGCAGTTTAGCAGGAGTTAACTCTGTTGATAAACTGCCCCACAGCAGGATTTTGACCAGACGACCCTGGAGGAGGAGATGAGGAAAAGGAAGGAGCGAGTGGAAAAATGGAGAGAGGAACAAAGGAAAAAGGCCATGGAGAACATTGGTGAGATTAAAAAGGAGCTGGAAGAGATGAAGCAGGGCAAGAAATGGAGCCTGGAGGACGATGATGGTATGTATATGCAGGAGAGATCATGAGATACACTTGCTGTATTAATTCTGGATAGTAATATCTGCGCGTGTGTGTTTGTAGATGATGATGAAGAGGGTCCGGCCTCTATTGATCAAGAAGGCGAGGATGAAGAGGATAAGGAGAAGGAGGGCAAGGTGGAGGAAGCTGAGGTGATGGAGGAGGAGGGAGGGGAAGAGCTTGACCCCCTGGATGCCTACATGGAGGAAGTGAAGGAGGAAGTGAAGAAGTTTAACATGGGCACCATGAGGGGCGGAAATGACAAAGTGAGACACACAATGACACTGATGTAAACTCTAACATAGTTTTATCAATGTGAGCTGTGCATGTATGAGAGACAATGTTGCAGTTTGCCATCATTGTGGTAGCGTGTCTTTATCACAATTAAGTGTTTAAATTGTATGTGTACAGAAAGGAGGAATGACTGTGACGAAAGTAGTGACGGTGGTGAAGACGAAGAAGACACCTCACACCACCAAAAAGAAAGGAGAGTTAATGGAGAATGATCAGGATGCCATGGAGGTAAAACATACACCTAAACATACACCTCATGTGTTTTCTGCATCATTGTTACTTTAAACTGGGTCTATAGTTCCGTTCACATCAGCTAGTAGAAGCGTCACTAAACATGGACTCAGATCTGAACTGAGTGACGGTTATATTCTGACCCTGATGCTTTTCGGATAATCGCGAATAATACATGTACCAGCAATCTAGCACTTTTTTTCATCAAGGCGGGTGTGGCTATACAGGTCACTCAACAGATCCAAGGTCGATAGTTTCCCACGCATACACAGAGTGTACAAAAGAAGCATAAATAAAAGTGCGACAGCGCATGGCTTATTCCAAAAAAGGAACGTAGACTATGAAAACCAAAAGATTAATGACCTGATCAATATATGTTTATTCTTCTTGCAGGAAGATTATAACTAGCTTGCATAAAATGTTCAGACGTCATGGCGCTAATAAAAAACAGGACTGTGAGGCTCCACAATTAGAAAAGAAATAAAGGGGTAATTTGAGCAAACATATCCATGACAGTCCCGAACTGAGAACCCAGTATGATAGAGCAACCAGATAACTTTCACGTTTATTTATAGCCTCGCAGCATGCAAATGAAGATTCACTAAAGAGTGATTAAGGATTGTTGTTTCTACTCCGTAAAAATACAAGGAGCTACACAAGGCCGTCAATTACAAAGTTCAGTCTGTTCACATGTCCAGTGTAGTTATTGAAAATTTGCAATAAATATTATTTAAATGCTACTGAAATTGTAAGCTGCTCATTTTTATAGACCATCAATAACTGCATATAAAGAGATCTGAATCCTAACACCCACATAAAATTTGGACCTTGGCTCAAAGAAAATCTTATTGACCAGACCGATTCATTTGTTACATTTTAACTTGGTAGCCATGGCCTAGTAGTAGAATAACTTTGAGAATGGCAACATACATCTTGAAAATTGTACATCTGAGCAGTGGTGGCTCAGAGGGTAAGGCACTGAGTTACTCATCGGAAGATTGGCGGTTGGATTCCCAGCTCAGCCAGGTTGCCATTGTTGAGCCCTTGAGCAAGGCCCTTAACCCTATCTGCTCCAGGGGCGCTGTATCATGGCTGATCCTGCGCTCTGACCGCAGTTACACTCGGATATGCGAAGAAGAAAGTTCACTGTGCTGTAATTTGTATGTGACAAATAAAGGCTTTACTTTACTTAATAAAATCACAAATCTTTAGAAGTTAAATTTTAATAATAGAGAGGGGCCCAAAAAATGTATAAACCCTTCAACATGGAAAAATGTAGGCTCAAAAAATCATGGTCACAATATGGTGCTACTTGCATCTTAAGAGGAAACATAATACTACATGTTGCTGCAACTATTTACTTAGAATATAGATGATAACTGTTGAAGTGTGTATACAATTTTTGGGCCCCTCTGTATATGTTATGCCGTGATGCCAGATTTTGGTTAAGTGTGTATATAAATGGAATACAGCTTATCTGTGATAAACTGGTTTGTGAGTTCTTATTCAAAACAAACTGAGTGTGCGTTTGTAGTATTCATCAGAGGAGGAGGAAGTGGACCTGCAGACAGCTCTCACCGGCTTCCAGACCAAACAGCGAAAAATTCTCGAGCCTGTAGATCATCAGAAAATCCAGTACGAACCTTACCGCAAGAATTTCTACGTAGAAGTTCCAGAGCTGGCCAAAATGACACAGGAGGGTATGGTACCATTTACGCTTATGGTTTGGTGTACACATACGCGCACATAAAGAAAACAGGTTTTGAATTGACTGACTGACTGTGTTTCAGAGGTAAATGAGTATCGTCTTGAGCTTGAGGGAATCATAGTGAAAGGAAAAGGCTGTCCCAAACCTATAAAGACCTGGGTCCAGTGTGGAACGTCCATGAAGGTCCTCAACGCTCTTAAAAAGTGAGTGCTTCTCCATCGACCCCGTCACAATCCTCTCTGCACTAATACCTTTTCTTCATCCTTTTTTTCCCCACTCCTCTTTGATTTTAGAAGATCTGATCACATTATCATGCATGGTGCAGCAAGCATCCAAGTTTTTGAACACTGTGTGTGTGTTTGTGTGTGTGTGTTATCTTTGGCGCATTGGTCTCATCTCAGATATTTGAGATCCTTTTAACAGAATGTCTGTGTGTCTGTGTTTTAGGCATAACTATGAGAAGCCTACACCCATCCAGGCCCAGGCTATTCCAGCCATCATGTCAGGGCGTGACATCATCGGTATTGCCAAAACAGGAAGTGGGAAAACCATTGCATTCCTGCTTCCAATGTTTCGCCATATTTTAGACCAGCGACCCTTAGAAGAGGGCGAGGGGCCTATCGGTACACATGCACACACACGCGCACATACACACACAAGTCTCATCTTGGTAAGTGTTGCATAGTTTTAATGCTATCATGTTTCTCTGTGTCTCAGCGGTGATCATGACACCAACTCGTGAGCTCGCACTGCAGATCACCAAAGAGTGTAAAAAGTTCTCCAAGCCACTGGGACTCAGAGTGGTGTGTGTGTATGGAGGAACAGGCATCAGTGAGCAGGTTTGTGTGTGTCTGTATTTTCTGGAGAGCTGGAGGTCTCAGTGCAATCTCCATGACCTGATTAGCTCCAACTTCACAAACATTCTCTTAAAAAAAAAAAAAAAATCTATTACGGATGACATTTTTCATATTCTAACAGTTTGTTTGTTTTTGTGTGTGTTTGTAGATAGCAGAACTGAAGCGTGGAGCTGAAATCATTGTGTGTACTCCTGGTCGAATGATTGACATGCTGGGAGCCAACAGCGGTAAGTGTGTCCTCATCTCTGTGTGTGTGTGTGTGTGTGTGTGTGTGTGTGTCCTCATTCCTGTATAGAATGGGCCATGACATCATGGCGCATTGCATTTTGGGTATTGGTCCATGTTTTAGGACAGACATTTTTGCAAGATCAGATCAACAGGGAGAAAAAAGAATGAGTTTACAGTGAGAAAATTAAGTGCAATATTTCTTACAAAGGAAAGGATTGTTAATTATGTCTTGATCTTTCGGACTGACTGTCCACAAAGTTACTTGAAAATGGTCAGATCAGGTTTGGCTCAGAACTTAGATTTCAGTGCATCACTTCAATGCCTGAGTGATTGATTAAAATATTTGCCCTCTGGTTCTCTGAAACAGTGTCCATGTTGTTTTTACATTCCGACTTAAAAGCACAACTCCTTCCAATAGAAACCTTTATTCCAATAAAACATCAATGCAGTAAGTACACTCGCTCTGACAGCAGCAGGTAGCTTTTGTTAGCTAAGCTAAACATGCTTAAATTAAAATGCCTAAAGCTATACGTTCTAAAGTGTGGCTGTATTTTGCAACAAAGGATTTCAACACAGAGACATGAAAAAAATGTCTTTCAACAATTTCATGTAAGGAGGGAAACGCATCAAAACTAATTAAATATTTAAGGACATGCGGGATGAAGTTAGAAGCAGAGGGATGCACGATGTTTAACAATTTGCAGACATCAGCTGGCAGTGTCCCCGCTCCCAGTCAGACCAACCCTGGCAAAGTGTCAGGAGATGTCATGTTTTGCCAGACAAGACAAATATGGTCAAATATGGTCATATTTCTGCAAAACAAATTTGAAGCTGGTTTGTAGCATACTAATAATACCAACTACTTTGCTGGTACTGGTGTTAAATTGTTGTACTTAGGTTACGTAGAATATAAATTTGTGTTTTTATATTTACTTATATTTAGGTATTCTTTTTTTTCAGTGAAAAGCTTCTTTCATGTTATCTACTATTTTGTAGGACTTTTAAAAAAATTTCTTTTAAAGTATTGTTTCAGTCACTATTTGGCTACTGGTATCCAACCTTAGTTTAGACTGGTGGCACTAATGCGACATGCATTGATTGCTGTGAGAATGACACCGGAGACGTAGGTACACTGTAGCACGTGTTATGTGACATCAGATTATGGCGACTTATAACGACTGAAAGATAATAATGACAATTAAGAATGGAGAAATCACATCTCAAATTTAAGTGATGGTATCTACATTCTTTCTCATTTTTCAACCACGGAGCCATCTTCATACCACGTGATCTTGTGGGCTTCTGCTCTGGATTGAGAGTAACGTAATGGACAGTTTGAAATCCTATCCAAAAATAATCATTTTACTGCCTTGTTGCTGAAAATGATAATTGTCCATTTTAATGGCGGTTGATAACACAGCAAGTTTTCCCCATTTCACTGTGCTTTTAAGTAAGATGATATAAAGACCACAGTGTCTACCTCCACAACTATTACTATTACTAATATTTATTACGATAAGTCTTGCTACTTTGTCTTCATGCTTCTGCGTCCTAAACTCCCACAATGCCTTGCGTTCTTGGTGTCTCAGTCCCATTCTCTGTAATGCCTATATATGCGCTCACAGTGATTTTTAAGGTGTTGTGTTTAATGAGGAGTGAGATCAGAGTCCTTGTGGCTCAAGATCATCTCACTTATTTTCCTGCCTGTATATGAAAATGTTTAATAAGTGACTTGCCGATGATGAAGAAGGTATATGACTGTATTAACAGAAGGTTTTGTGTTATATGTTTAAATCCTTAGTTTGTGCTCCCACACATGCGTGTAATCTGTGCTGTGTGTTTTCCAGGTGAGCTCGTGGTGTTTAATGTTTGTTTAACAGGTTGGCTGTGCCGAACAACGGTACGCAAGAAACCAGCAGTAACCTTCTGTCTGTCATAGAGCCGCATCAGTGTTAGTGTTAATGCAGGGTGTGTGTGTTTATCCTGATGTGTTTATTAATGTGGAGTTGATGCTGATTTCAGGACGAGTCACAAACCTGCGCAGAGTCACATACGTCGTAGTTGATGAAGCTGATCGAATGTTCGATATGGGCTTCGAACCGCAGGTGAGGAAACACCTCACCACAACACAATCTGCACCTTGACACGCCTGGGTCTCATTTATCAAAGCATGTGTAAAACAAGTACTAAAACTAAAGACCCACCCACACAAATATGAAACTTGGCATTTATTACAAATGTGTGTGCACTGCTGTACGCAATTGCCATTGACAAATCTCATACAAGATAAACAAAGATAACCAGAGTAAATACAAAACTACAGTTTTTAAATGATTTCATTTATTAAAGGGAAAAAAACTGTCCAAACCTACGTGGGTGTATGTAAAAAAGTAATTGCCCCTAAACCTAACAACTGGCTGTACCATCCTAGGTGGCTTGTCAAGTCCAGTAAGCTTTTACTGTCATGTTCCTCCAGTACCAAGGTGCTACATACAACATAAATTAACAAAATTTGCTAGAACAAAATTAACACCATAAATTATCCGCAAATGTGCAAACGAGTAACAACACAACCCAATGCAATACACTGATAATGTTGCACCGGCCAGTACACAGCTGCAACCAGTGTCTGTGATAACTGGCAATAAATCTTTCACCTCTCTGAATTTTGACCCACACTTCACATGATTTATTTGTCAGTTCCACTGGTAGTTTGTCTAATAAACTAATAAATAAATGAAATGAATTAGATTAAAATAAATGTGTATTAGTATGTGCATTATATTTCCCAAAATAGAAACTCTTGATGGCATGATTTATTTTTACTGCCTTTATTGCTACGGGTTTTGGCATAGTAATCTATTGCTGTGTGATTGATATAGATCTGTCATTGTTCACCTTGTTGTCATATTTCTCTTTGAAAAGTACTTGTAGACAAAAGTCTTAAAATAGCCTATAACTGAAATGTCCCTGAACTCCTCTTTCTCAGCAAAGCAGATCCAGCGGTGCTAAAAATCCATTCTCTCTGACAAGCACCATGTGCCAAATCTTCTAACAGATTATATTCTCAACCAACCTTTAATCTTTAACCAGTGTGATTTTTTTATTTTTTTTTGTTTTAAAGTTTTACTATACATTTCATTGTGTGTGTAGGTAATGCGCATAGTGGATAATGTGCGGCCGGATCGTCAGACGGTGATGTTTTCAGCAACGTTTCCTCGAGTGATGGAGGCTTTAGCTCGCCGGATCCTCAACAAACCAGTCGAGGTTCAGGTTGGGGGAAGGAGTGTGGTTTGTTCTGATGTGGAGCAGCATGTGGTAAGAATACCTCTCCACCCAAACACACAGAACTGTACATGCTGCAATTATTGTTATTCCAGAACCTGAGCTCTGTGAATTTATTTATTTATTTATTTATTTATTTATTTATATATAGATTGTGATTGAGGAAGAGAAGAAGTTCCTGAAGCTGCTGGAGATTTTGGGTCATTATCAGGAGAAAGGCTCAGTGATTATTTTTGTAGATAAACAAGAACACGCTGATGGGTTGCTGAAAGACCTGATGAAGGCCTCGTATCCCTGCATGTCTCTGCATGGAGGTAGCCACACACAGTGAGGACTATATTAATGTTGTAGCATGTGTAGTGTGGTATTAATGATTTATGTCTCTGTTACAGGAATTGATCAGTATGATCGCGATAGTATAATAAATGATTTTAAAAGCGGTGCTTGTCGGCTGATGGTGGCCACGTCAGTGGCAGCGAGAGGCCTGGATGTAAAACAGCTCATACTCGTGGTGAACTACAGCTGTCCCAATCATTATGAGGACTATGTGCACCGTGCTGGAAGGACTGGTAGAGCTGGAAATAAGGTATGATGATAATGATAATGTAAAACATGTAACAAAAGGGTTAATCTTTTTCAAGTTTAATATTCTTAAAATATATATATTTTTTTAAATACAGCTGTATTTGTTATTTATGTAAAGGATTAAAGGACAGCACGTTACTATAAAATCCTGCAGTGATCAGCTGAATCTTTTTTAATATTCCAATGGTTCCTTTTTTGTTTTTCAGGACGTTCCAAAATGCATTACATTTTGCCATGTGCAGTGCTTGTACAGTGGCTCTGATTGGTTTACCCTTTTTTCAGCTTCAAAATGGCATGCATACACACCTTTCTGGTTCATACAGGTTTATGATTTTTTAAAACAAAAACAAGGCTCAAACCAAGACAAGACTTTCAGAGCTATGAAGTATTTATCAGCACATATTGACAACAAGAAACACCTGTCACATGTATCAATATATTTGATTACTTGAGAAATGGGTTCATCCAATCAAAAATGTCATGTTTTAAGTTGTTTACCCCATCTAGATCTAGTATGTACTGTATGTATCAGGAACTGACAACAGAAATTTTGATCCACTGTCTTATTAATCATTTGGTCTTAAACACAAATGTCTTCAGAGTATTGCAGAAATGAAAGGAATTGTTCTTGCTGTTCCAGTTCTTTAGGCAGGGACTGTATTCACACATGGGATGTGTTTGTGTAATGCTGTTTTAACTGTCGTGTATTATGTTTTCAGGGTTATGCTTACACCTTTATCACAGAAGATCAGGTACGGTATGCAGGTGACATCATTAAAGCCCTGGAGTTGTCTGGGTCTTCCGTTCCTCCTGAACTTGAACAGCTTTGGGCTAGATTCAAAGATCAGCAGAAAGCGGTGAGCCCTCAAAACCACACCCAATATCACCACCACCCTTCCATGTATACGTCAGCCTATAACAGCGTGTCTCACATGTGTATGTATGTATGCAGGAGGGGAAGACTATTAAAAGCAGCAGTGGATTTTCAGGGAAAGGCTTTAAGTTCGATGAGACTGAACATGCTCTGGCTAATGAAAGGAAGAAACTGCAGAAAGCAGCACTTGGTCTTCATGACTCAGACGATGAGGACACAGCACTGGATGTAAGTGTGAAGATTCAGTGCAGAGTTAATGTACTATCTAACTATTGATTTTTGTTTCCGGCTGTTGCCGTCTGCGCAAGTAGCCATGTGAATGAATGTGTCCTAAGGATAACGAGCTGCATTATATACTATAAACTAATAGCTAGATGGACGTCAGCAAGCAGGTCAATTAACGTCACGCCATGTGCATGTGTGTGATTTGAAAAAAAAAAAAACCCCAAACATTTATAATCAGTGTTTAATGATGTGTGTTGTTAACGAAGGAGATGCTTCTTCCCCTCACAGATTGATGAGCAGATTGAAAGCATGTTTAACTCTAAGAAGCGGGTGAAAGACCTGGCAGCTCCAGGGGGTGCTGCACCGGCAGCTTCAGGACTCACCGTTACTGCTGCAGGACTTGGTGGTCTTGCTGTACCTTCAGCTGGAAACATCCAGAAGCTTGAGATCGCCAAGAAACTGGCACTGAAGATCAACGCACAGAAAAATCTTGGTGCTGAAGCTCAGGTGAGGCAGGATGACTATAGCAAACATGAGAAAAGGCAGACCTGTCAGTCTCAACTGCTAATTACACTGTTTTTCAGCACATTTCCATATTTTGTACACAACCCCGGACTTCTGCGATCATGTTGTTATTTTTTCCTTTTTCCTTTCCTAATGAAATCTCAGGATGTCATGCAGCAGGCCACTAACGCCATCATGAGGGGTGGCACGATGATCGCACCCTCCATCTCTGCTAAAACCATTGCTGAGCAGCTAGCAGAGAAGATCAATGCCAAGCTGAACTATACTCCCATTGAGAAACTGGAAGAGGAGAGACAGAATGCTGAACAGTCAGAGAGTGTCAAGAGGTATGAAGAGGAACTGGAGATCAACGACTTTCCTCAGGTAGACACACACTTCTAACTCTTTATAGGTGTGAGTGAGATAGAGGGGGAGGAGGTTGAGGGAAATGGGTGTTCACATTTAACCCTTTATGACCACTGAGAGGAAGTCAGGCATACAAAACTGACCCCTGATATGCTGTGTGTGGGCAAGCAGGTACACACTATCCCCTGATACAAACTGTGGGGAGAGAGCTAGGTACTCAACTAACCACTCATATGCTGTGTGTAAGTGAGGGACAGGTACACATACACTTATTGAGCTATTATTGATGTCCTTTTATTATTGGCCTGTAGACGGCGAGGTGGAAGGTGACTTCTAAAGAGGCTCTGCAGAGGATTGGAGAGTATTCAGAGGCTGCCATCACTATCAGAGGGACGTACTTCCCCCCTGGCAAAGAACCCAAAGAGGGAGAACGCAAGATTTACCTTGCCATCGAGAGTAAGTATAAAAATGCACCCGAGATTCTTAGAAGTCATCAGAATGTACATAAGGACTATATGGCAGAAATACATGTCAGTTTATTATGTAATAACAATATATAAATGCAGGGGTTGGACAATGACAATGAAACTGAAACGCCTGGTTTTAGACCACAATAATTAATCAGTATGGTTGTAGGGCCTCCTTTTGCAGCCAATACAGCATCACTTTGTCTTGGGAATGACCGATACAAGTCCTGCACAGTGGCCAGAGGGATTTTGTGCCTTTCTCCTTGCAGAATAGTGGCCAGGCCACTACATGATGCTGGGGGAGGAAAACGTTTCCTGACTCGCTCCTCCAAAACACCCCAAAGAGGCTCAATAATATTTAGATCTGGTGACTGTGCAGGCCATGAGAGATGTTCAACTTCACTTTCATGTTCATCAAACCACTCGGTCACCAGTCTTGCTGTGTGTATTGGTGAATTATCATCCTGATACACAGCACCGCCTTTAGAATGCAATGTTTGAACCACTGGGTGCACATGGTCCTCCAGAATGGTTCGGTAGTCCTTGGCAGTGACTCGCCCATCTAGTATTGGGCCTCGGGAATGCCATGATATTGCAGCCCAGACCATCACTGATCCACCCCCATGCTTCACTCTGGGCATGCAACAGTCTGGGTGGTACACTTCTTTAGTCTTTTCTACACCGTAACTCTCCCGGATGTGGGAAAGACAGTGAAGGTGGACTTATCAGAGAACATGTCACATTGTCCACAGCCCAAAATTGTCACTGCTTGCACCATTGAAACAGATGTTTGGATGTACTTTGACCCTGTGGAGCTCCCGACAAACAGTTTTGGTGGAAACAGGAGAGTTGAGGTGCACATTTAATGTTGGGCAGTTGTGTTTTTATGTTTTTTGGATACAATCTGGGTTAGCACCCGGACATCCCTTTCAGACAGCTTCCTCTTGCGTGCACAGTTACTCCTGTTGGATGTGGTTCATCCTTCTTGGTGGTATGCTGACATTACCCTGGATACATCACAAAGACTTACTGTCTTGGTCACAGATGCGCCAGCGAGATGTGCACCAACAAATTGTCCTCTTTTGAACTCTGATATGTCACCCATAATATCGTGTGTATTGCAATATTTTAAGCAAAACTGTCCTATTACTCTGCTAATTAAACCTTCACACTCTGCTCTTGCTGGCGGAATGTGCAATTAATGAAGATTGGACACTAGGCTGGTCAGATTTAGCCATGAAACGTAAATTGGCTAGTGTTTCAATTTCATTGTCCAACTCCATGTATATTTATAAATATACGGTATTGGACACAGTATAAGGAAAACATGGTGGACTATTTGGACCTATTGTTTGCAAACCACAACTATATTTTAAGAAGTATTTTATATAACGTATGTTTTATTTATAATATTTAAAAATGAATGCCTCTTAAAAGACATTTTTATATATGTGAACCTTAAGGTCCAACAGTACATACAGTCCCTGTCTTTTTAAAACTAAAGGAAAAACAAACAACAATAAAATATATCCCAGAAGATACTAGGTCCATTCCTGTCAGACAAGAACTGAAATATCAGTCTCATGTAAACTTAATAGTTGAAGATTGGGAAAATCTTTCCAGTCTACACCTGCTCTGCTCTGTCTGAGTCTGTGTCCACTTTTGCCTCATACATCTGGAACCAGTGTGGTCTTCTTATCTAGTAGCCCATCCACCCCATATTGTAACATGTTGCGAGTTCTTTTTTGTGCCCCACAGTGGAAAAGAGTGCTTAAGTTACTGTAATCTTTCCTGTTGGCTTGAACCGGTTGGTCTAATTCTTGAACATTGCTCATGCAAATTGGCATATAATGTAAAGTTATAGTATTTTAATTGTTTAAAAATGGTTGATATTGAGAATATTACTTATTAATACAATTACCAAACAAATTATTAAAATTAAAATGTTGAATGTTTTTCAGGTGCAAATGAGTTGGCGGTGCAGAAAGCAAAAGCAGAAATCACACGACTCATTAAAGAAGAACTCATACGTTTGGTAACCCCATTCTTCTTCTTCTTCTTGCTTATTACTACTGGTACAATAATGCTAATAATCAGAATTCTCATTATTATTATTATTATTAGAGTTATTAGATACATGTTCTGTGTATTAAGATATTTTATTCTGAAACATAAATAATTTTAGACTTTGACCACTGAGGTAAATGATGGTTTAATTGCAAAGTCATAAATGTATTTTTTTTTATCGCGCATTAATAGTTCTTTTTTTTTTTTCCCTTTCAGCAAAACTCGTACCAGCCAACAGCCAAAGGCCGATACAAAGTGCTGTAGACAAAGACATTGCTGTGGTGTTCTGTTTTATTTTGACGTAAGAGTAGAGTGTTTTTCAGTGATTAAATAATGATTTAGCTCTCAATTCAGTCTCATTCATTATATGTAGATTTCCTTTTACACCAATAAATCATTTTAAAAATATCCTTCATTGTGTATGAATTTAAAATATTTCATAAAAACTTTCAAATAGTGGGAAAAAAATTTATCACTATTTTGAGAAAAAATTTATTACTCCTCGAGCTGTTTTTGATGGCCTGAATTCTTTGATGCATGAACATCACTAGTAAAAAATAATGTACTCCATCCATCTGGTCTCAATTTTCTCTCGGTGCATTGGATAGATCCATGGCATTTACATCACATTTGGCAGATGCGCTTATCCAGAGTGACTTACATTTTTATCTCATATATCTGAGCAGTTGAGGTTTAAGGGCC
The DNA here is from genome assembly GCA_003987875.1 of Clarias batrachus. Taxonomy (NCBI): domain Eukaryota; kingdom Metazoa; phylum Chordata; class Actinopteri; order Siluriformes; family Clariidae; genus Clarias; species Clarias batrachus. The sequence continues at coordinate 37,135 of QMIH01000471.1, read as the reverse complement.
TTTTTCAAGGGCCTAACAGTGACAACTTGGTGGTCAAGGGATTTGAATCTGGGATCTTCCTGAACCTTAGTCCAATGCCTTAACCACTGAGATATACCCATGGAAGATGGAGTCAGGATGCATTTTCCACTAGGTGTGGGTGCTGTGTGTGTCATTGAGTTGAAATGGCAACACTCTTTGATCTGTGGCAAGATACCTCATCATCCTGATAAATAACTTAATCACCAACAAACATTACAGTACACCGTATGTCACAAAAGTGAGTACACCCTTCCCCCTTATATCTTTTCACAATGAAAAGTAGCCGGTGTAAAGTTTGTATAGCAGTGTAAATATATTGTCCCTCAAAATAAGTAAAAATACAGCCAAGAATTTGTTCCGGAAGTGGGCTTGTGTTTTTTATGCGCGCGCACACAGAACTTTTTTTTGTTTTTTAACAGCGGAATGGGGGCATGAGGCATTCTAGCGTAGTTCAAAAAAGATGAGCAGATATAAATCTCAAACTAGTTGTTTTTAACTGAAGGAACACCTTTGCATAAAAAAGCTGTTGTCTTTCTTGTGCTTGAAAATCAAAGTGGTCACTTAAATATGGCGTTACGTCCCTTCTAGGGTTGGGCCGTACAGCAAAAGAATGGTTCAGGGTTCTATTTTAAACTGTATGGAAATGGTGGTGTGTATCAGAAAGAACTAGATCCAGTCATTAACTGATGAAATAATGAGATTTGTATTGCTTTACAAAAAACACACACCCACACACACACAAAACAGGAGGAGGATCAGATTCAGGATGGACCCAAGCCAAAATAATAAACTAAATGGTATTTATATTTTGTAACTAGATTACCTGCAAAAAACAAAAACAAACAAACAAAAAAAAAACGACACAAACAAAAATACAGGTACCTTCCCTGACTCCCTAAACCAAAAACAGTGAATAAATTCCCTCTTCCCAAAATAAAGGCAGCCACGCCCTTACTACTGGTGAGTGCACAAACATACAGTGAAATTATCTACAAATATATACAAAGACAAACCAAAGCAATAATCAAAGTCAATATGAGGCAAAAAGTCACAACCAAATACCAAAACGCCAAAATCACAATCTCTTTTCACTTTCCAGGGTCTCTCTCCGGTTTATACACACGTGGACAAAATTGTTGGTACCCTTCGGTCAATGAAAGAAAAACTTTTCATTTATTTGTTTTACTCAGTAGCGCATATGATTTAAAATGTAGCGAATTACAATACTTCAAACAAAACATACTTAAGTAAAAGTAAAACTACAGATTTTAAAAACTACTTTAAAAAGTAGAAGTACACAAAAAAAACTACTCAATTACAGTAATGCGAGTAAATGTAATTCGTTACTTTCCACCTCTGGAGACGCTGAAACAGAGAGGGAGATGTTGATTATGCAAGTAAGAGACGAGCACTAAGACCCAGCAGGAGACACGATTACACATAATTCTGTAGCGTAAGAGTGACGCTTGGTGTCAAAATAAGAGGTGCATACGTAAACCAAGACTTGCTCGTTTTTCAAATCAAAATTTATTAAAAATCTTTGCTTGTCTTGCGGAACACTCGTAAACCACGTTACTCGCAATTCTAGGTTCCAATGTACACCACTGTACGTCAATATTTTGTGTGGCCAAAGTAATTTTCCAGCACGGCTTGAATTCTCTTGGCCATGGAGTTCACCAGAGCTTGCCACTTGAATCCTCTTCCACTCCTCCATCACAACATCACGGACATTTGACACCTTGTGCTCCTCCACCTTCCTTTTCAGSATGCCCCAGAGGTGTTCTATGGGGTTTAGGTCTGGAGACATGCTTGGCCAGTCAACTGCTATCTGGTGACACCTGAGACTAATGAGTCACATGACACAGGGGAAGGAAAATGACTAATTGTGCTCAATTTGTACATTTTCACTTAGGGGTCACTTTTGTTGCCAGGGGTTCAGCTATTATTGGCTGTATTTTTAGTTATTTTGAGAGGACAATATTTGGCCTGTGCATATTTGTGATTTATCATTGCACATCACTTTCTTCCAATCATCTATATACCGTGATTGATTCCTTGTTTTCCCTTGTTTAGGGGTTGGTGCTAGTTTTTATTTGGCTCTTCTGTGTGTAGTTCAGCCAGGTGCTTGTGGTTCTGCCACACGCACTGACTCCAGCTTCCACCCAGTTGTTAATTGCAGTCTTAATTCCATCCACTATTAACTGCAGATTAATTTGCATTTTCAGTTCTTGCTTTAGAAAGACAAGGAGATTTTTTTTTCTCAACATTGAGTAATTCCATATTTTTGTTCCTTAATTAAGAAATGAATATGCAACTAGTTGCCAGTATTTAATTGAGATAAGGTGCTCTGTCCAAATAATATATTTCTGTCATAATCAAAAACTGTATTTGCAAAGAAATTCTATTTGGCAGAAATGTGGGCTGTTAATGAAATGGCTTTCAGGTAATACGTGGAAATGTTAAATACAGTCTCCTAGACAGAGTTACTGTATATGCAGGGTTTTCTAAATCATATTATCAAAAGTAATTACGTAAAGAGTTCAAACATCTTGGCTGAGGATATAATTTCCACAGCGGCTTTTGTCAAAAACAATGTCAAAGACAAACAGGCACGCGTTAATAATTAATAGGATTTATAATTGCCTGCAGCTTGGAAGGTTTTTTAGGGTTACTCCAGAGGTTTAATCTGGTGAAAGACAGGTCTTCTGTTAATTACAGAGGATAAAATACTCCCTCTTGCATTTCATCACCAGGCAGGACTTAATAAAGTCAATCCCAAGTTAATGTTATGATCCCACAGGAATACAGCATGTTAAAAACATTTTGTATGTGTAAGCTGACTTGTTGTCTCATGACTGTACAATGGAAATTGATTGACAATCCTTTAGGAAAACTATGTTGTGCTAATGTTTACAGTATATACAGTATAGCCAAATAAATAAATAAATAGCCAGATATATAAAGGTTTCATAAATGTTAATTTTCTTTCTATTGATGTGTGTATGTAGTATATATAGTATAATATATAGAAAGGCCCACAAAACTACATAAAAAGCAAAGCTCAGTTAAAGGTGAAATCACAAAAAGCTGAATAAATTTTGGAAAACTATTAGTTCTAAATGCATGAAAATTAGAACACAAATCATACAAAAAAAAGCAAATTGGGTGTGAATTTATTGGCATGTTCTTGCACAATATTATTGTGCATCTTGAAAAATTGTAATATCGTGAAAAAGTGCTGAGGGATTATTAAAGAGCATGATGCTTGGATAGCAGCCTTCAGCATGCCTGTATTGCTGTTGGGTGTTTCTCATATATCTCAGAAGATGGAAACATGAAGTGCCCTAAAATTTCCTGGTAGAGAACTTAGTTGACTTTGGACTTGACAAAAGAGTGGCCCAACACCAACAGAGCACATGGCATGCAAAATCATGAAACATCTGTGGAAATTTGACATTGGATTTCAATGAACTTGGAACTTCTGATTATGTCCCTGGTTCTGAAGTGTTTTGATAGTAGGGATGCAACAGTTTCCCATTTCCTGATGATGTCCGTGTGTGGTGGCTCTTGATTATTCCAGCCTCACTTCACTCCACCATTAAGCTCATCCAGTGCATTTCTAATACAGCATCTTCTATGGCTTATCCTCCTTGTGGAAAGAGGGTGTTGATCATCTTTTGGACAACGTCAAGTCACCAGTCTTCCACATTCATGGTGATTTTTGAAATCAGTTGATAAATAAATTCTTTTTCTGACCCTTTAACAGAACTGAGAATTCATTAAACTTGTTTTAAAGCAGTTTAATGAATGCTATGCAAGTTGGTTACCACAGTTGTGAAATAATTTTTTTGTACATTTTTCCCTCTTTTTGCAATAAAACCCACAATGCTGGCAAAGTAATTTTTAGGGCTAGCCGGGAAATCCTGGTACTTTTTTTTTTTTTAGGTCTAGCAGGGAAATATCTTTTTCTGAGGCCCTCCTCATAAACAAACTCACACTGGTCATATCTCAGCAACAGACGTAACACAGTAATAAACATGGAATCAAAGTTGAGCTATTTGAGCTAATCTCTTCTCCATACCACTTATCCTGTACAGGTTCATGGGAGGCCTGGAGCCTATCCCAAGGGACTTGGGACAAGAAGCGCGGTATGCCCTGGACAGGGTGCCTGTTCATCAGATTGGACAAGCACACACACAACCTGTCTGTTGCAGTGGTCAGTGCTGAGTTCACCATAGCAACTGTGTCTTCCACAGTTCTCCATCCTGGAGATGTGTCCTGCTGGGGGGTTGGGCTTTATAAGGCAGACAAAGCTATCAAATACAGTAGCTCCTTACGTTTCTCCCAAAATAAATGTAAATATATATATATTTTGATATACTATAAAATATGTATAGTATATTAAATAATGCAGGTTAGATCACAACCTGGAACCATTTGTGCACTGCCAAGACACACGTATCTTGTGAAGATACGTCATTTAGTTGTAAACCATAATAATAGTGGTTGTCACTTTAGATGAAAAACCATTACAAAGATCATCTTTTCCCCCATTTGTGATGTTAATTGTGGGGAGTAAGATTATACTATTGATGTGTATTCCGTTTATGGTTTTGTCTACTTTAATGAGTTAAGGGACAAGGTTTGTTTACACAAACATAATTGACACAGGGCTTGACACTCTCAAGGCTTGCTGATGTAAGAGAGATGTTGTATATTTAAACGGTGGCATTTGTCACCCAGAGACTGATCTGGGGTCTGAGAACTTCAGGTGTAAAGTTCATTATACTGTAGGTGGTGTCAACATTTACATAGTGCCACTTTTCTACTATAAGAACTCTTAAACTGCTAACCTGATAGACTTTTTAGTCATGTTTATACTGTGTTATATGTGGCATGTTTAACAGATCTGTTTACCCAAATTTGATATGCTGATAATGAAAGTGCTAAAAATAATACAAAAGATTTTGAATTTGCAATCGAATGGATTTTTCAGGGGGAAAAAAAAGCACAACTAGCTCCTCTAAATATAGTCATGGATATTTGAAAACATTCAGTGTTTGTATATTTTTATTATTTAATGTTAAGTCTGATATGATATAAGAAATTCTCCCTTTCTTTCTGCAGGACTACAGATGGCTAATATGTCCAGCACTTTGACAGGTGTTGATATGCAGGCCATAAGTCGTGCTTTTACAGGTGAAAAAATACTTAGGGTGTTTTTGGTGGTGTCCACACACTCTCTCTTCATTTATGTTAATAGCATGATGTTATTTACACTGCACACCAGGGCCATTTTCCGTGAGACACCACGTTACATCCTGTTTGCTCACATGCTTCTGAATGACACCATTCACCTGGTGATTGCCCTGGTGCTCTACTTGTTCAGTATCTTTTACATTGTAGTGGTGCGTGCAGCTTGTGCCTTCATTGTGATCGTGTCTACATCAACGTTTGTCAACGCACCACTAAATCTAGCTGTCATGTCTTTGGAGAGGTACACAGCCATCTGCTTCCCTTTGAGGCACAGCGAGTTGGCTACACCAGTGCGAGCAATTGTGGCTGTAGCTCTGGTGTGGGTTTTGGGCATCACTGATGTGCTAACTGATGTGTTTGCTCTCTTCCTACTCGCAGAGCCTTCCTACTACTTGTCTCCTTCTGTGTGTACCATCGGACAGCTCATGGTGGTACCATGGCAGCAAAGCAGGAGTGTGACATTCAAAGTTTTGCTCTTTGTCACTGTGGCCATTGTGCTCCTCTACACGTATGTGGCGATCCTACGGCAGGCACGTGCTGCCTCCACTGACACCTCTTCTGCCCATAAGGCTTTACGTACTGTGGTACTGCATGCATTGCAGCTTTTGCTCTCGCTCATGTCCTTGCTTTTTGAGTCTATAGATTTCCTTCTAGCAGGCTTGCCCCTTACTGTAAATGCGCATCTACGCTTCCTCAACTTTTATTTAGTGCTGGTCATGCCTCGCTGTCTGAGTTCAATGATTTATGGCCTGAGGGACGAAACCTTCAGGCCACTTTTCAAACAGAACTTCCTCTACTGTGGAAAAGCCAAAGTTGTGCCTCTAAAGTAATTTACAAAACAGTAATGATAAGACAAAGATAATGATGTTTCTGTATATGACCCTTTGTATATGACCAAATATGTACATGTATTTCTGTAGATATGAACACAAAAATGTGAGATGTTACTTTAAACCTCAAACCTATATTAACCTACAGGCTACAGCATCATCCGGGGTTCCAACTTGTGATCTCCGGATAAAGAGCTCGTCACCACTGCTCCACTTTAGGACCCTCAAACCTATATTTGAATGTAGTTCAGGAGTATTAAGTGTGTTATGGGGTGTTTGTGATCCAAATACTACAGATTCTATTAATTTCTAAATTTAAAATAAATATCATGGAAAAAAGGGAAAATATTCTTACATATATTGTGTACAAATAAAATCTGAAATGAAATTCTTCATCCAACATTTTAAATTGGAGAATTTGTTTCAAAACTTGAATGCATTAGACTATACAAGAGAGGCTTCAGGGTATGCCTCATGATGGAAAGGAGGACCCTCGGTGCAGATACTGCTGTCCAGTGCTGATAATGCTGAAGTGTTTTTTTTTCCGGCCTCAGGTTTAGAGGCCACTTCATATCTCTTTTACAATACCGTGACAAGTAAAAAATGTATATACCCTTATAATCATTGACTGCACCTACTCAAGTCCTTGGTTTTAGAACAGCAACATATTAGGTCTTAGAATTTTAAACTCAACGTTACTGTTAGAAAGAATTACATTGTGATAAGTTTTTAATGCTTTTCTCCTGCTGACTAGAAGAAATTACATTTTTAGCAGTCAGTTGCAGGCCGGATCAAATTTCCATTATACTCTTTGAGCAGTTATTATTTAGTCGGCCAATTTCACTATTTCTATTGTTTTCTAACATGATTTAACTATCTCTATTGTCCTGAGGATCTGCACCGAGGACCTGCTTAATTATACTAATTAGGTGTTTAAATTCATTTTGCCCAGTGAGAATATGACTAATTGATTATCTTCCCCCCACAAAATTAAATATACACATAGTCCATTATTCACTTGCAAACAGGCATGAAAGGCATAGTTTGCAGAGTTTACCTCAAAAATCAATCTCAAAGGACATAATAATGGTTTCTCATTTCCACCCCTAACTATATTTTAGTAGCTCATTACAATCTTGCTGGCTACTAGATTAATGAAGGTATTTGTTATAATAAATACCTTATAAAAATTTGTTATAAGGAAACAATTAGTGAAATAGCAAAATGTTTTTTTTTGTCATCATGCCACTAAATCTGGCTATAATGTAGCTCAAGAGGTACAGTGCCATGTACTTCCCTTTGAGGCACAGCGAATTGGCTACACCAATGTGAACAAGTGTTGCTGTGGCTCTGATGTGGATTCTAAGCCTCAATTAGGTGCTAATTGCTCCATTCTTCTACTTGTCTTGAACAATGTGTACAGTTGCACCCCCGACAGTGGCATTATAGCAGCAATCCATTAAAATCTTTGTAAGAGTTAGTCCAACTTTTCTGGAGAGTGCTTACTTGGCTCTGACAGCTTAATTGAGAGATTTTCTTAGAGGGTTTGCACTTATTTTTTTGTAACTATGTCTATATATATATATTTTTTTTAATTTGCTCATCTTACAAACGCTTGCAAACCAAGTTACATGCAATCCAAGGTTGCACGTATGTGAGCTAAATAATTAGCTGTTATTTTTGATGTTAAACGAACATTTAAATGTAGCATTTTTTAATCAATATCTTCTAATTAACTTACTAACATGAAAGCACAATAGTTCTTTGTCTAAAAGGAATAGGAATAGGATGAAAGCACTGGGAACACAAAAGAAGAGTTCTAAAGGACTGACAAAAATAACTTGCTTACATAATAAAGAGCTTACTTTGAGGACTGCTTATGTTTATGCACGACCATTGTTTTTCATAAGGCTGGATGATGATTTATGCCATAAGCAAAATTTTGTAAATATCATTATTCACAACTTACTCACTTTCAACAACTGCTGCATGTTTTAGGTACATATCCATCTTTAATATGAAGCCGTATCCATTTTACAGAGTTTGGCTGAATCTGGAACCAATGCTCTGGCACGTCTGACAGGTCCGGCAGTATCAACCGAAAAGAAATACAGTGGAACCTTGGATTACGAGCATAATTCGTTCCGGAAGTGGGCTTGTGTTCCAAAACACTAGTAAACCAAATCATCATTTTCCCATAAGAAATAATGAAAACTCAAAACATTCATCCCACAGCCCCAAAAATTAAATACATAAAAATAATTAATACAATCAATAAAATGAAAATAAAATAAGAGTTTCCGTTGGTGCGCACAGGCGCCGTGTGTGTGTGTGGAACACAAACACAAAGGAAACACCGTTTTAACAGGAAAAAAAAAAGAAATCTCTGACACTGGCATGAGCATACTAAGGGAATCACTGCTGTAAAGTAAAAAAAAAACAAAAACAAAACAAATGAACCAGCACCTTACCTTTGAAAAGAATCGCGACAGAGCAGAGTTTCTGTGTGTTTGTGAAGCCGGGGAGGGGATGAAAAGGCGAGAGAGCGTCTGTGCGTGTGTCGGTGTCAAATTACCCGCACGCACACTCATAAGAGACGCTGAAAGAATTCCGCTGCACAAGAGTGACGCTCGGTGTCAAAATAAGAGTCGCATGCGTGATACATAATACTCTGCGCTCGTAAACTAATACTTGCTCGGTTTCCAATTAAAAATTTATTAAAATTCTTTGCTCGGTTTGCAGAACACTCGTAAACCACGTTACTCGCAATCCGAGGTTCCACTGTAATCTCAGAATTCTGCGATAAGTCTTGGTAATTCCCATGTGACCAAGCAGTACATGGTCATGCACAAGTGACAATACATGAGGTCGGCATACAGAAGGAATGTCCATCTGGTACCCGGTATTCCAGTCAGCTCCCTGTTCACGTGTAGAACTCCACTTACGCATCAACAACGAATCCTCAACGAAATAACCCGTGGGTTGCTATTTTAACTGTTCCTGGAAAACAGCACCTTTGACCACAACAAAACACCTTTTTAACGTCTCATCCTTTTCCTGTGCGATAATTACCTGCTCACGGGTCATGATTAAGCTTCTGAAAATTATCTTTATCTGTTTCAAGAACACGAGGTTCTTCCACACTTTTAGTTCTAAGTAGCAAGGGTTCGTCGGTATGCATAAATGTATTCTCAAGAGTAAACTCCTCATTATCCAGCCGCTTAGTCTGAGAATGGGTCACAACACATGCAGAAAAAGTGTCAGGATAAGTGGTGGACAACTCGTCATCTACAGTAGGCACGGGTTTCTTGTCAAAAAACTCTAATGATGGCATCACTTTACCCCCAGCAATATCATTCCCGAGGATAAGGGACACAACTTTAATTGGCAAAACTGGAAGCACAGCTACTGACACCCCACCATTCACAAACTCACAGTTTAAGTGGATTTTATGTACAGTGGCTTTAACAATACCCATCTCAATGCTTGTACTACACAAAGTCTGTTCATTCAAAACAAGCACATCAGAGATCAACACCGAGTGGGCGGCGCCCGTATCACAGAGTATCTGGATTGGGCGCTGATCCGCGGGGTTGCCAGTTGTAGAGACAAATCCATTAAAAATTAACGGACGGTATCTTGCATCAACTACCGGCTTTTCTGTTCATGACTGTTGCCTGAATTAGACCAACACTTGTGGGTCGTGCACAACAGTCCGCAATCAAGTGACCAACTTTATGACAATAATGTTCTCTCATCTCCATTCCCTGCTCTGTCTTAGCCAGAGTAGGGGGAGGAGAGTAATGAGCAGACACATTCACAGACACCACTGTTTTAGGACGAGACGCTATAAATTTTTCAGAGTGAACTAAAGAGAACACAGGTCTATGCGTAAGCATGAACTCATCAGCATGTATCGCAGCTTGGGACACAGAATTTACTTTTTGTTCATTCAGATGTACTACAATACGCTCAGGCAAGCAATTCTTGAATTCCTCCAGTAGAATAAGTTCACGTAACTCACCAAAATCCACTGTGTTAGTGGCAGTACACCATTTATCAAATAACAAGCTCGTTACTCAAGCAAACTCTATGTAGGTCTGTTGTATACTCTTCTTATGGTTCCTAAAACGTTGTCCATATGCTTCTGGCACTAGTTCATAAACCCTTAATATTGCAGACTTCACAGTATCATAATTTAAGCTTTCCTCAACTGAAAGTGCGGAACAGATCTCCTGGACTTTGCCACACAGCTTCTACTGCAAAAGTCCATATTTCGGATTACCAATTGAGGGTCAACACAATACGTTTGAATACTTGAAAGTTCTAAAATGCATAGATCACAGGTGACTGAACAAGATCACAATCAAGAATCATTAACCCCTGCCTTCGAACTACTGCAAGACGCTCGATTCTTCAGCAAGCTGGTCCTAATCACCTAGCCAGGATCAGGGAGGGGGACAAGTGGAAGACCTGGAAGAAGTGGAACACTCCTACTGGTCATTACAAGTACCTCATGGTTCTATTTGGATTAACCAATGCGCAGGCTGTTTTTGAAGCATTAGTTAACGATATTTTGAGAGAGTTCCTAAAATTCGTATTTGTTTATCTCGATGACATTCTCATCTTCTCTTGCTCCCTCAGAGAACACAAGCTTCATGTAAAGGTATTGCAAAGGCTCTTGGAAAACAAACTTTACGTCAAGGCGGAGAAGTGTGATTTTCATCGCGAATCCAAATCCTTCCTAGGGTTCGTCATCTCTCACTCTGGTATCCAAATGGACCCATCCAAACTCAAGGCAGTCATGGAATGGCCAGTACCTTCCTCAAGACGGGAACTCAAACATTTCCTGGGGTTCACCAACTTCTTTCAGCGATTCATTAGGAATTATAGCAATGTAGCAGTACCCCTCACTACCCTCACCTCCATGAAACTCCCTTGTCAATGGACTGGCTGACAAAGCCTTTTCAGATCTTAAATGCTGCTTCACCACTGCCCCCATCCTCACGTTCCCTGACCCCTCTGTCCAATTTGTGCTGAAAGTGGGATATCCTTTCTCAAAGGTCCCACAAGGACAATAAACTCCATGCTTGCTCCTTTTTCTCTCGTCGTCTTTCTCCAACTGAACGCAACTGCAACATTGGAGACCATGAATTACTGGCCATTAAGCTTGTCTTGGAGGAATGGCAGAATTAGCTAGAGGGAACGAAACACCCTTTCCAGGTCTGGACATAGGATAATAGGAACCTCAAGTATTTGAGGTCAGTCAAAAGACTCAACTCGCATCAGGCTTGTCTATTCTTTTCAAGATTTCATTTTACGCTCTCCTATTGCCCAGGTTCCAAGAATGCCAATCCTGACACCCTTTCCCGCCAGTTTTCTCCCTCCCCAAAATGACCATCTCCGGAAAAATTGTCCCACAGCACTGTCTTGAGGTGGAGAACAAGGTACTACAAGCTCTTGAGCAAGAACCTGGCCTCATCAATGTTCCACAGGACAGCCTCTTCATTCATACACAGACTTGTTTGTGACCCTGGGGCCACTCGAACCTTATCCCTTATACAACAATACTTCAACATTTCTGGTGGCCAACCATCAAAAATGACGTAAGATGTCTTGCGACACTTGCACCAGAAATAATACCAACAACGCCCCCCAAGGGGCTTTTTAGAACCCTTCCAGCTCCATGTCGGTCTTGGTTACACATCTCACTCGACTTGTCACCAGACCCCCCCCCCCCCCCCTTCAGAAGGGAACACCTCTATCTTGACAGTGGTCAACCATTTCTCCATGTCTGCACACTTTATCCCACTACCCAAAATCCCGTCTGCCAAGTAAACAGAAGAACTTCTAATACTTGGTTATGCCTTCAAAGCAATGGACAGTCTGAATGCAACAATCAGGAGCTGGAGAAATACTGTAGGTGTATGACATCACGTGACCCTACTTCGTCGAGCAGAATGCTATTCTGGGTGGAATATGTTCACACCTCTTCTACTGGCATGTCCCTCTTCCAGTGCTGCTTGGTTAACCAACCACCATTGTTCCCGGCCCAAGAGGAGGAAGCTTCAGTTCCGGCAGCCCAAGCCTTTGTCCTCTGCATCAAGAGAAAGTGGCAGCATGCTCGGGCCCAGCTGCCCCACGCGGTGAGCGCCTTCCAATGAAAAGCCAATTATCTGTTTTCTGCAGCTTCCAGGTACCATTTTGGCCAGAGGGTAATGCTTTCCATTCGTGATTTACCCATCAGGACCACTTCACGTAAGCTATCCTCTAGGTACATCAACCAGTGCTGTGTTAAACTGTCTCTATGATTATCTATGTGTAGCAGTATGAGCTGTGGCTTCATCATGGTAGGTTATCTTTGTTAGAGGAATGCCTTATTCACAACAGGCTGCACTGTTTTATATATACTGCCATAACCTTGGATGAAGGACTTCCGTGTCACCTAGTTAGTGTTTGAGATCATTCTAGATGCTAGCCAATCCCCTTGCCTGTGGGCTGTTATAACAGTAGTGGGAGGGTCTTTCCTCTCATGTAGAGCGGCCACCCCTTTTTTTCTTGTGTACCTGACTGACGGGTTTGCCAGTGGTAAGAATCCTCCTTGCAAACGCTTAGCTATGCTCATGGGCAGCGGTACTCACTTAAATGGTTTTTAGGTTTCCTCTGGGCTTGTTAACAGTGAGATCTTCTCCTATCAACCCTCATTGAGAATGCAAAATTGCTGAGAGATTTTTGATTTCTCAAACAGGTCAGCTTAGACCATGCCTTTAACTTGTGCCGTAAAGTGGCTAATAACTGTTTGTGGGACATCATATTGAGTGACATCACGTTCAGTGACATCACATTGAGTGACACCATAGTTAGATGCTTTTTTCCCCCCAGAATCTGGGGCGTTTTGGAGTCTAAATATAAAATTCCCCCTTTTCTAATTTTATGTCATAATGATATTGGGATGTCCCCTTTAAATGCATGTGCCCGCTGACTTTCTGGTGTGCCTGGTTGGCAATGGCGCTTAGTCTGTTTGGGTTTCCCTTGTGTAAGTACCACTTTAGAATGTTTAGTTCTTAGTCTGTCTTGCTACTAACACGATACTAACCTGTCTAGTTCTTAGTCTGTTTAGTCTCCTAGTTTGTCTAGTCTCCGTGTCTGCTTAGATCTTCGTCTGTTTAGATACTAACCTGCTTAGCCACTAACCTGCTAGTTCTTAGTCTGTCCCCTATCTAGTCTGCTGTGTACCCAGTCTGTTCATCCTCTTAGACCTTTGGCTACTAATCTGTTAGCAACTAGTCTGATTAGCTATCATCTAGCTTAGCAGCTAGTGTGTGTAACCGCTAGTAGGCTAGGTCTCTGTTAGGCTTAGCTAATCCTCTTGTCTGTATTGTTTTAGTCTGTCCAAGTTATTTGGTTAATGTTGTTGTGTGTGTCGTGCTCCAATTAGTTAGCCAACATCCTTTGTTTAAAGTTCATGTTCTGTTTTGCTTAAATAAAGACACTTCACGTTTCACACAACCCTCTGCGTCTATGCCCGCCTTTCTTCAGCCCACGGCTATCACCATGAGCCATCACCAGCAGTTCATGACACGAACAAATTCAGGTCTTCACATCCGGGATATCACAGGAAGAACAGTGGAGTGCCGATTGCTCCTGTCCCATGCTGCAGTGTACTTTAAAGTGTGCTTCCTCATTCCTGTGCAGTCTGCTTATCAGAAACTACTTACCGATCGGAACGCAGCACACTTAACAGGCTAGGTATCTGTACGCCAGGCTCCTCTTCTATTCTACCCTCCTCTCCATATTGTTTTTTTTTCATCCTGTGTAAATCTGCCTTTACATCTTTATAAGAATTTAATTAGCTTTATTAGTTTTCCTATCCTGCGGTGTAACTTCCCTGCTGTTCCCCCAGTACTGACCATTTTGTTTAAACCTTTTCTTCTCCTGCTTTTTATTTTTCACTAAATCTTCTCCTTTCTCCTTAAATAGAACCAAAACCTCTCTTTCTTGCTGTATTTTTATTTCTCTCTGCACGCTCTTTTTGTTTCTTGCAGTGGTTTGTAATTTTTTAACAAAGTTACAATCATATAACACTCGAACTTTATCCACAGTGCCAAACAATCATAGACACTTCCCCTTAATGTACCATACTTTACTATTTTTCCTATTATTACTTGCCAACAAGCTCAGGTTATTTATATAAACAAGAAGCATCTCAAGCATTCCCGAGCATCCAACAACCTGATTTATACTACAACATCAGTAAAGGATTTATTAAAATTTATCTGTTAACACTTCACTCTATCCCACAACTCCCTTCGGGGAGTAGACCTTGTCCACTTGATGCAGAGCTTACAAAACGTTTGCAAAAGTTTAGGCACCTCTTGATAAATAACAGATTTTGATTATTTTTTATTTGAAAAGTCGTTAATACAGTCTTTCTTTGAAATGGAAAAAAATGCACAATATTTTTTCAGTATGGCACTGTGCAAAAGTTTGGGTACCCTAAGAGTTCCAGAGTCTCAAATTCAGACTTTAATCAGCTCGTTAGATCTGATGCATGGCAACAGCTGTCATTAGTAAATGGCAATTTCAAAGCTTTACAAATACTTTGACTCTTCAAACCTTGTGCACACATTTGCCGGCACTCAACAACCTTGGGTTCCTCTAAGCAGCTGTGTAAGACTCTGAAAATGAAAGTTATTGATGCCCACAATACAGGAGAAGGCTACAAGTGTCACGATCCGGGGTTGTGCGAGGCATAAATGCTGAGGATTCCAGATGGTTCAGGGAAAACGATATATTTTTATTAAACAAACACAAAACAGGGAATTAAATGAAACAAAACACTTTAATAATAAAACGGAACTAAAACACGTATCAACAGACGAAACATTTACCTTCAACTTAATGTAACAAATGCAAGACAAGACCTAGAACTCAAACACAACTTATATATTGAAACTAATTATCAACTCGGATCAGGTGCGCGCCCACGTGACCTGACCGAGTTGAAAACCGGGAAATGAAGTACAAAAAACTAAAAAAGAACTACACACAAAAAACACAGGGCGCTTTGGCGCCTTCTAGGGGTTATCCCTGACAACAAGAAGATAGAAAAGCGTTGTCAGCTTGCAGATCCCGCAGTGTGAAATGTAATTAAGAGATGGCAGTTCAGGGGAACTGTGGGAGATCAAGATGAGATCTGGAAGAGGAAGAAAACTCTTGGAGAACTGCTCATATGCTGGTCAGAAAGACAAATCAAAACCCCCATTTGGCAGCAAAAAACCTGCAGGAAGATTTAGCAGAATTTGTTTTGGAAACAAGTGTTGTGGACTGGGAGAAAATCCCAAGTACAAGAATTGAAAGACGTTTAGCTGGCTATAAAAAGCGTTACTAAGTACTGAATATGTAGGGTGCCCAAACTTTTGCTCAGTGCCACAATAATAGTAA
>QMIH01000471.1:0-21536 GCA_003987875.1 Clarias batrachus | reverse complement strand
GATGTTGCTATTTGTTCCAGTTTTATTTGCTATTTTTGTGTTTAATTGATTTACAAAATATATATATATTTTTATCTTTGTTCAATTCATGACATAAAAAGTAACTATGTGCCAATGTTTCCAAGAGAGACTGTGTTAACATCTTTTCAATAAAAAAAAAAAAAATCACCATCTTTTAGTTATCAAGGGTTGCCTAAACTTTCGAATAAGACTATTCAATTCAATTCAATTTTATTTCTATAGCGCTTTTAACAATGGTCATTGTCTCAAAGCAGCGTCATGAAAATGAAAAGAAAATTTATGGAACTGTATATGTGTAAGAAAGATGTGTCTAGATAATGAGATTTTTCCTGAAGAGCAAGCCAAGGGTGACGGTGACAGTGGCAAGGGAAAACTCCCTGAGATGGCAATAGGAAGAAACCTTGAGAGGAACCAGACTCAACAGGGGACCCATCCTCATTTGGGTGATAACAGAAATTGTATAACATCATGTGTGTTATGCAGCTAAAAGTTTGATATAACAGAAGTTATTTAAATGTAGTCCAGTTCATCACAGGGATGAGTCAGCAGGTGCAGAGGGCAGATGGGCTCTGGATCACTGGGAGCTCAGGAGCAGCATGTGTAGCTCCAAACCAACATGAAGCAGAATTCAGGTGGAGCAGGTCCTTCTCTGGATGCCTCAGGATCCTTGCAGGTTTGACCTCTGTCTACTGAAGCTGGAACAATCTCCAGATGCCTCGGGATGRGTRGAAAAATAAAGAGCAGGTGAGAAGAATTAGCATGGTTACCATTCAGGATAGATGTACTGGAGTATGAGGTAAAGAAATTAATTATGTCTTTGCCCGATTAAAGAGTTGCATCTTGCGTCTACTTTTAAATTGGGAAACTGTGCCTGAGCCCCGAACACTGTCAGGAAGGCTATTCCAAAACTTTGGAGCTAAGTATGAAAATGCCCTACCTCCTTTTGTAGATTTTGACATTCTGGGAACTACCAGAAGTCCGGAGTTTTGTGATCTTAAGGAGCATGGTGGATTGTAACGTATCAGAAGACTGGCTAGATATGTGGGAGCTAAACCATTTAGAGCCTTGTACGTAATTAATTCTAAACTGAACAGGTAGCAAGTGCAGGGATGATAATATTGGGATTATATGATCATATTTTCTGGATCTAGTGAGAACCCTGGCGGCTGCATTTTGGACTAACTGTAGCTTGTTAATTGAGGATGCAGGACAGTCACCCAGTAATGGATTACAGTAGTCCAGTCTGGAGGACATGAATGCATGAACCAGCTTTTCTGCATCAGATACAGATAAAATGTTCCTAAGCTTGGCAATATTTCTAAGGTGGAAAAAGGCTGTTTTTGTGATGTTGGAGATATGATTTTCAAAGGATAAGTTACTGTCTAATATTACACCAGGTCTTTCACTGTCAAGCTGGTGGTAACAGTACATCCTTCTAAACGCAAGCTGAATTGTGAGAGCTGGTGTGTACTGGTTTTTGGGCCAATAAGTAATATATCAGTCTTATCTGAATTTAGTAAAAGAAAATTATCGGTCATCCAATCTTTTATATCCTGAATACACTCAGTTAGTCTAGACAATTTAGAGGTATTTCGTCTGGTTTTGTGGAGATGTATAACTGGGTATCATCAGCATAACAATGGAAACTAATCCCACGTCTTCTAATTATGTTACCTAAGGGAAGCATGCATATTGAGAAAAGCAGAGGCCCTAAAACTGATCCTTGTGGCACCCCATAGTTCACTGGCATCACACCAGACTGTTCTCCATTCAGATCTACAAAATGGAATCGATCAGACAGGTAGGATCTAAACCATTTTAACGCCTGTCCCTGAATACCTGTGATTTTGTAAGCGATCTATGAGAATGTTATCATCTATAGTGTCGAATGCAGCACTAAGATCAAGTAAGACAAGAATTGAGATGCAGCCTTGGTCCGAAGCTAAAAACAAGTCATTTGCAATTTTAACTARTGCAGTTTCTGTACYATGATGGGGCCTGAAACCTGACTGAAATTCTTCGAGGATATTGTTTTCCTCTAAGAATGTGCATATTTGGGCTGATACTACCTTTTCTAATATCTTTGATATAAACGGAAGGTTTGAAATTGGTCTGTAATTTGTTATATCTTTTGCGTCTAAATTAGATTTTTTAAGAAGAGGCTTAATAACTGCCAACTTGAAATGTTTAGGGACATGACCTAGATATAATGAAGAGTTGATAATGTTTAGAAGTGGCGCTCCAGTTATATTTATCACTTCTTTTAAAAATCTGGTTGGAATTGGATCCAGCAAGCATGGTGTTGATTTAGCCGAGGTGATAAGTTTATACAGCTCTTCTTGTCCTACAAAAAAGCACTGAAAATATAATTGTGAAGCTTTAGACTGAACTGGATCATGAGATGCTGTTAGAGGTTGAATTTCCATTATTTTCTTCCTGATACGATTTTTTCATTGAAGAAGTTCATGAAATCTTCACTTCTAAACTGTGATGGGATACTCCCTGCAAGCATCTTAGGTTTTGTTAGGCTAGCCACTGTACTAAATAGGAACCTGGGATTGTTTTGGTTTCTTGCTATCAGTTGGCTCAGATGAATACATAAGCGGTATTTTTGATTATGTGCACTTGTGCATATTAATCTGCTCTTATTAAATGCAGACCAATGCAGGGTCCAGCACCTGCATTGATACAAGATCCAGACGCAGGTGCAAATGCAGGGCGTTAACTGCTCTTAAGTCATTCGGACAGGTGTGTGCGCACAGAGCCGTGAGATCTGTCGGCGCTGGAACTGTTCCAAGTGCGTAGAGCTGAATCATAATCGAGGAGGAAGACTCCGGGTTCGAAAGCCATGAAATCCGTCAGCGTAGAGTCAGTGTTATGGCATGAAGATAAGACGTGGTTTAGAGAGCGAAGCAAACAAATCCAAATTGTGAGGAAAGGGGTAACGAGAAACAAAATATATATTTGCCAACGTGAAAACTATCAAAAATAAATGTGAGAGAATTGGGTTAGGGCACTCAGTAATCTGGCAGAGAGATGGCGTGCTGCGCTTCCTTATAAACACATAGAAATCCGCGGCGGATGAGAAACCGCTGTGCAGGGGGGTGTGGGAAGTGACATGACAGTGTGGGAAAACAAGCCCGCATGGTGAAGAGCATGACAGCGTGAGAATGGAAATGGAAGAGGAGGAAGCGGTCCTCCTCTTCCGGAAGCTGTCTTTGAACAGTGTGAGAGAGATGAGAACGAGACAACTTTTTATACACCTAGTGGCATTAGGAAGGCATTAAAATAACCCAACCTGGAAGTGACAGAAGCATAAAATATATTGACAATATATTTCTTATCTTGACAATATTTTTGAGATGAAAGAATGCTATCCTTGTAATATCATCTACATGAGCGTCAAATGAAAGATTGGAATGTATGAGAACACCAAGGCCTTTTATCTTTGCACATGACGAAACAGAAATCCAGACTTACTGTGTGATCAGAATTCCTTCTTTTTTAAAGAATGTTGTAAACTGTTTTGTCTACTCCCAATGGTTTTGCTATCGCTCTAATGGGTTTATCAGGACCATTATTTCTTTATTTTTCAGTCTTGACTGGTCATTGGGTAATAAGGGAATAGGTCACACCTGGCCATGCAACCACTTGAAAGCTATTTGATCCATTATTTATTTACCCCCAAATGTGTATTTATTGTTTGATATGAAAATTAAATATTAAATTGTAGCTTTCTGAATTTATGGACTGTTGGCTAAAAAGATAAGCTCATGAATGTGCAGCTGTAATAGTGTACTTAATAAAGAGGCTGTGAATGTATGTCATTATATGAATAACTAGAAGTGTTAGAACATTTATAATTACTCTTATCTGTATATCTGTATATCTATTTTATTTTAATGAGTTAAAGGACAATACTTATTGACACAGATATTTTTGGAATATAAAACCCCCAAGGCTCACTGAGAGAAAGCTGTGGTATATTTAAACAGTGAGATTTGTCACCCAGAGACAAAGGTGTGTGAGTACAGTGGGCCAATACATTGTAGGTAATGTCTATAATAAAGCAAATAATGTAATTCCTGCTAACAAAACTTACTTGTGTTTATATTGTGTTTCCGATAGAACACATAGTTTATTTTTTTGGACACTCTACACACTAAGTGTTGAAAAATGTCTGACTGGCAGAGTATGTTTAGTGTAAATGACCCAGATTACAATATTGTAATTAAACAGTTGGTAAATAAATATTTTACAAATTTTACTAATTATTGCCAGTTTGGTTTGCTTTATTTAATGTTGTATAATAACTAAGCATCGTGTCATATTTTCAGGTGTAGTGTGTTTTCCTATTTTTGGTGTAATAGATTTGTAAATTTCTTAAAATTACATATAATGTATATATAATGTCAACTTGATCTATGTACTATCATAATAATGTGATGAAAACTATTCATTGTACTCATGTACATTCTACTCATGAAATGTATCTGTACTATGATTACTGGGAGGGTTTGTGGTTGTTTTTGCACATGAAATACCTATTAAATTTAATCCTTGCTGTAATTAATTCTCACTTTTTTCTGCAGGACTACAGATGGAAAACATGTCAAGCTCTTTGACCATTACTGATATGCAGCCAAAAAGAGAGATTTTTTCAGGTGAGAGGATATTTAAGCTGTTTCTGGTGCTCTCCACACACTTTGTCTTCATTTACATTAATATTCTGATGTTGTTCACGCTACGCACCAAGGCCATCTTTCGTGAGTCACCTCGCTATATCCTCTTTACCCACATGCTCCTGAATGACACCATTCACCTGGTGATTGCCTCGGTGCTCTACATACTCAATTCTGTCATCATTGCGGTGGTGCGTGCTGCTTGCGCCTTCATTGTGCTGCTGTCTGCATCAACGTTTGTCAATGGGCCGCTCAACCTGACTGTCATGTCCCTGGAGAGGTATATAGCCATCTGCTTCCCATTACGACACAGTGAATTGGCTACGCCAGCACGTGTGAATGCAGCAGTGGCTCTGGTGTGGGTTCTGGGCATCACTGATGTGCTAACTGATGTATGTACACTCTTCCTCCTTGCAGAGCCATCCTTCTACCTGTCTCCATCAGTGTGCTCAATCACCCAGCTCATGGTGGCACCATGGCAGCAAAGCAGGAGTGTGGCGTTCAAAGTTCTGCTCTTTGTCACTGTAGCCACTGTGTTGCTCTTCACGTATGTGGCTATCCTGCGGCAAGCACGTGCTGCCTCTTCTGATAACTCTGCGCATAAGGCCTTGCGTACTGTAGTACTGCATGTATTACAGCTTGGTCTCTCAATCATGTCGTTTCTCTTTGAGTATATAGTGTACCTGCTAGGAAGCCTGCCACCTCTTCTATACACAGAGCTGCGCTTCCTTACTTTCTTCATGGTTCTGGTCATACCACGCTGCCTCAGCTCACTGATCTATGGACTAAGGGACGAAACCTTCAGGCCACTGTTCAAACAGAACTTCCTCTACTGTGGGAAAAAGAAAGTTGTACCACTAAAGGCTTTTACAAAACACTAATGAGACCAGAAAAATGTGATCAATGTTTATGTCATCTGCATGTAAATAAATGTGTTCATGTATTTCTATAAGTACATACACTAGGAATGTGACATAAAGTTATAAAAATTGTATATAGTTTAACATAATCACAAATGTTATGATGTGTTTGTTGTACTGATTACGTTCCTATTGATTTTATCCAGAATTTACATTACGATCAAATTACATGAATAAAGAAGCAATTTATAGTTACATAAAATTCTATACAATAAATCATTATCACAGGGGCCATAATGCATGATGGGTACATGGATTCGTGTGCCCCTCTTCTCCTTGATGTGCCCATCATTTTGTTTTAGGGTCAATCTGGACTCACCAAACCACATGATCTTTTACAATTGATCCAAAATAAAAACAATTTGATCCCTAACAAATTTAAGTGCACTTTTTCCCGATTATTCTCACACAGTGATTTACACACAACTGTTTAATCCCAATCATGTGAGTTCTTAGCATATTGTGTATTTGGGAATGTTCTTACTTTCACTAATAAATATTGCAGTGATTTACAGTATACTGTCAGTTTTTAGCATGCATTTTTATTGCAATTTCATTCATCTCCCCAAAAACTATTTTAAATCTCCTTTACAGGTTTCAATGCTTGGTGCAGGGCAATAATTTAGCTTTTCTGACATGGTGACTTTTTTGGCCAGGCAGTGTAGTAAATAAATGAATGTATAATTAATTATTTGTATAAATGAATAGAAAATACATGTAGATAATAATTACATTTGAACGATGGAGAAATGTGATTGATTACATTGGAATATGGAGGAACAGTAAAAATTTAAAGTCAAGATTTAATGAATTAATGAAGTACTCCTTAAAATTTGGAGTCCAACTATTAATTTAAAGTAATACTACAGATAAAAAACATCTAATTAACACTACTTAAATATAACATAATGCTTTTATTTTGCTGATTGTCTATTCCACATCTAAGCAAGAAAGTTAATTTTAATTTTCAATCCGATGTTAGTTTGAGAAAATGTGTAAAATACTTTTTCTCGTATAGACCAGTAACCATTTTGGCTTACTATATTTTTTTGTAATAGAATCCTCAGCCTGAAAATGCACACAATAATGATCATCAAATATTCAATTAGACATGCATTAAAAGACAGCCATTAAGAATCAAATCTCTCATTGTACTCTACAGCTACTTCTTTAATAAAACATTTAAACTATAAAATTACTTTAAAAGTAAAATCACTATCTTATTAAGAATCTGACATACATCTATTTTTTATTTTTGACATTAATGTAATAACAAACATTTATACAAACAAGTATTTGGCAAAAAAAAAAAGGCTTCTTAATTTCATCACAAACAAGTTGATGCAAATTAACAGCTGATCCTGTCTGGCTATTCATTCAAATTCAAATCAGCGCGTGTGCGTTTGACTAAAACTGCGTGTGATGCACTATGTACTACTGTAATATCAGAAATGCACATTTTAAAACTCAGAAATGCAGATTAAAAATTTTTTTTCATTACTTATTAAAGAAAATTATGATGATCATAACAGCATACTGCATTTCATTCTTATCATAAGAATGCAAAAACACCAGCACTGCTGACTGACATCGGTTTATGTTTGAATTTTATGGTAATTTAGTTTAATTTATTTCAGTTAATAATTCTAGTTTAAATTAAAAAAAATGCACAGTGTAAGATGACACAAAACCATATTGTGGATTTTCTTATTACACATGATAAAATCCAAAGTCTCACTGTGTTAACCTATACTTTTGTTGAATTTGATGTAAATAAGCAATTATTATTTATAATTTAAATTCTAAATTTGTACAGTAATTTTAGTATTCGCATGCATGTGATTATGCATTTGTTTAATTACAATGTCTCGCTTGAATTTATATGCTACAGTATCATGCTGGTCATTAATGCTTGAGAGAATGAACTAAGCATTCATGTGAGGCCTCAGTTTATGGTTATACTGCCACTTAGCAACGTAAAAGCCGGCAAACGTCTCGGGTTACTGATAAAACGGGAACGAGATGCTGCATAAAAACGCTATGGGAACATCTCTTTGTTCTCCAGTTGTGAAGCCTGTGTAGGTCAAAAATGCCGAATACTTCGGCTTATAACCTCAGTCAGGTGACATCACTGAATATGGTGCACCTGCAGGTTATAAATAGGAGTGAACTGGAAACATCCTCAGGTCAATTTTGTCTGAAGGACGTCCAGGCACGCCAGCAGTGCGGCATTGAAGTGCAGCATCTCATTCCCGCTTTATCAGGGAACAGGGTTACAGCTAAGTAACCCGAGACGTTCCCTTTCAAAAGCTACACTCGATGCTGCATGAAAATGCTATGTGAACGAGAATACCAACGCCGCCACACTGCATGTGTCTGGACCCCCAGGTTGTGTAGCGTGTGCATACAATAGCCAAGGAGGTCTCAGACCTAGCTCTGGGATGCTGACTCAAGGATCCGCGAGCCCGGAGTAGCATTGACATCCAGACTATAAAATCTAACAAACATGTGCGGAGAGTACCAGCCTGCCGCATCACCTACCTGCTTCCTCTTGCCAGAGCAATTGATTAGTCAATGGTCGAATGAGCCCTGATTCCCAGAGGCAAAGTGTGACCATATGCCTCATAGGCCAGGGCAATAGCATCTCTCATCCAATGTGACAGCGTCTGTCTAGTGGCGGCCGTCCCCTGGTTGCGACCACCATTGCAAATGAAAAGCTGCTCTGACTGGCTAGTGCGGTGGACGTAAATCTGAAGAGCACGTACTGGACACAGTAAGTGAAGTCTTTCCTGCTCTTCAGCTGTGAAAGGTGGAGGACAGAAAGCTTCGAGAACAACTGGGTGCATGGTCGAGAATGGAACCTTCGGAAGATACTTCGGGAGAGGATGCAGAATAGCTTTGACTAGCCCAGGGGCAAAGTCTAGGCAGGATGGGGAGACTGACAGAGCCTGCAGATCCCCAATCCTCTTCAAGGAAGTAATAGCCATAAGAAAAACCATCTTAAGAGACAGAAGCCTGACAGATGCTGACTCTAGTGGTTCGAAAGGGGTGTCAGCCAGGCCTTCGAGCACAATAGCCAAGTCCCACGTGCTTTCCCACAGAAACCCCATTGGTCACAGCATGACAAGCCGAAATAGCGGCTATGTACATTCTGAGAGTACTAGGGCATATGCCGGAGGACAACTTTTCTTGCAGAAACTCCAGCACTGAAACAATCTGGCAGTGGACTGGGTATACATGTCTTGCCATGCACCAACTTTCAAATACACTCCATTTGAGAGCATAAGTTCTTCTAGTGGTGAGAGCCCTGGCACTTAAAATGGTTTCAATTATGTTGGCTGGAGGACCAGCATCTCTTAGTTGGTCCCCTTCAGGCGTGAAGATTCCAGAACTCAGGCCGGGGATTATAAATATTGTCCGCCTGAGACAGAAGATCCCTCCTCACTGGAATCACCCAGGATGAGCCGTCGAGGAGAGATATTAGATCCAAGAACCACACTCTTGTCGGCCAATGGGGTGCTATCAATAAGAAGCGCAAACTCTGTTGACGGACCCTCGCCAGGACTCCTGGGAGCAGAACTATCGGTGGAAACGCATAATCTGGGCCACGTGTGGGCCATCTCGCCCAGACCCAGGGGAGCAGGAGGAGTCAGAGACTACTTCAGGGTGGAGTTTCCATTCCCCATGTGTCACAGCTTGTCTGGATAGCAAGTCCGCTCCTACATTCATATGCCCCAGAATTTAAATCGCCCTGAGGGACAGGAACTTGTCCTGTGCCCAAAGCAGAACCTGGTGTGCTAGCTTGTTCAAGCGGCGTGAGTGGAGTCCACGCTGGTGATTTATGTATGAAACTACCACAGTGTTGTCCACCCGCACTAGGACATGGTAGCCTCTCAACTGCTGGAGGAAGTGTTTCAGGGCCAGAAACAGAGCCATCATTTCGAGGCAATTGGTGTGCCATGCGAGAAGATGACCTCTCCAGCTCCCTTGTGCTGGACGGCCATCCAAGACCGCACCCCATCCTGTTAGGGCAGCGTCTGCCGTTAGCATCTTGCGATGACAAGACAGACCTAAAGTGGGACCCAAAGTCAGAAACCGAGGTCTGAACCACATAGAAAGGGTACGAAGCCCGCGGCGTGTAACCCTTATTAGCACGGTGGGGAAGAAACCCCCCAAAGGCCTGTTTGTATAATTTCGCCTTCCGAAACCTAGTGGCAACAAAATTAACAGCGTCGCCAAAGAAGCCGGAAGGCGAGACGGGGACATCAAGGAGGACAGCACGATCCCTATCCTTGATACCCGTGAAGTTCAGCCACAGATGCCTCTCTGTGGATACCATGGCAGCCATAGAACGGCCAACAGCACGAGCCGTCTGCTTGGTTGCACGGAGTGGCATCTGTGGCTCGCTGCAGCTCTGCAAATGCCCTCTCATCAATAGCCTCGCCGGTGCTCAGGTCCTTCAGCAGGTCACCCGCTGAAAAGCTTTCCCCACCAAAGCAGATGTCAATCTACACGGAGAGATAGCCCGCAAGCATCTCTTCTATCTGGGGCATCATCATATAACCGTGCGCTTTCGCATCAACGATATTCAAAGTCGATGGCACAAAAACACGCAATGAGTACGGCTTGCTCCTTAAAAGTGTTAACTCGTCATGGAGGTCACCAAAGAAGGAGAGAGAGAGAGAGAGACGTTGAGGCTCCTCCCCTCGGCCACCTGACAGAAACCTGTCGTCTAATTTCGAGCGCTTGGGGGAATCTTGCTTCTGCGGCCATTTGATATGCAACCGCTCAACCGCATGCGCTATAACTTCCAATAATTTCTCAAACGCTGTGTCAACTCTGAAGGAGCGTTGTGAGGAGGCTACTTCCATAGAAGCGAGAGAGGAAACTAAAACTTCCTGATCCAGAGAGAGCGCGAGAGAAAGAGGGAATTCCGTCTTTCTCTTTAAAGAAAGCGAGCCGCGCGCGAAGCACCTTAATAGAGAGAAGATTGCAATACTCACAGTCTCCCTGAAGCCCGAGGCGTGCGTGTTCTTCCGCCAAGAACTCAAAATAAAATTTGTGGTGATTGCCCTCTGAAAGAGGTCTAGCACACGGAGGCACTCATCTCTTAACCAACTCCGCCATATCGGTGATTAAATGCTGTTATTTTTTTCTTTTCCTTTCGTTATCCGCTTACACACACACGCGCAAACACAAAGCGGTCCTGAAGACAAAAAGATCTGAGGATGTTTCTGGTTCACTCCTATTTATAACCTGCAGGTGCACCTTATTCGGTGACGTCACCTGACTGAGGTTATAAGCCGAAGTATTTGGCGTTTTTGACATACACATACAGTACAATCTCACAACCGGAGAACAAAGAGATGTTCCCATAGCGTTTTCACGCAGCATCGCGTGTAGCTTTTGAAAGGAAACTCAAAACCCTAATGCCGCCGCCGTGTGCCGCAACTGTAGGATTGCAATACTGGTTGAGTAACATCTGTATGTGTGTATGAGTGTGTACGTGTATGTGGGTCTGTGTGAGTGTGAGAGTGTTAACATTTGTAATGTGTGTGTGTGTGCGTGTGTGTGTGTGTGTGTGTGTGTGTGTTTGTGTGTGTGTGTGGAATAGGCTGAAGATGCTGGAAGAAAAGCATCACACTATGATGTACTCAATGTGAGAAGAAAAGAAAAGATAAGAGAAGTCTTTATTAATCCCGAGGGATATTGTTTCTCCAGTGGCTGCATATTCAAAGTATACAAATACAATAAGATAAGAAAAAAAATAGAAAATGGAATAAAAATAAAATGCAATGTACTATAATTTCAAAAGATAAATATAAATAAAATAAAATAAATATATAAAAGAACTACTGATTGTACTGAAAGGTGTACAGGAAGGTGCAGATTTGCCTCTTCTGTGTATTGTACATGTATGTTATTGCACACAGGATATATATTGCACATATATTGCACATTCAACATAATACCACACAGAAAGTTTTTAATCCCTTTTCAGTGTAAGTGAAGGCATTTCTCATTATCATTTAAGACATTATCATGGCTGACCCGTTTGAGATATCAAAAATTCCTCTACAATTTTGCATCCTCAATGTCTTTAGATCACATCGACCCGGTTTGGTCCCATGTATAAATCCCCTAGGAGGAGTATATCAAAATCCTATTGCAAAAGACCCAAAATAACTGACTTCCTGTTGAGTTGAGCCCTGACATGCGGTGTGAAAGTTGCTCGGCTCAATGAGCTCTAAATGTGTACTGAGTTTCATGTGCATACGTGCAAGTGTGTATGAGCTATGCAGCAAAATCTCTTGTGAGGGCCCCTGAGGGCCACAGGCGTAGCCCAGGGCCCAGACATCTCAGACATCCTGTGTGTGTGTGTGTGTGTGTGTGTGTGTGTGTGTGTGTGTGTGTGTGTGTGGATGTACGGTAGTATAGTGTATGTACTTTGTCCATTGCATACAACCAACCAATATAATTGACCTTCTGTCAAGTTGAGCCCAAGACATGCATAGTGACAACTGTTCAACTCAATGAGATCTAGAATTGTACCAAGTTTGAATATGTGCAAGTGTGTATGAGCTACGCAGAAAAATCTTCTTTGAAGACTTCTAGGCATCCGCAGCAGATTCCAACCTGTGTACCAAGACAAGTACAAGTACAAGTATCAAGACCCCCAAACGTATAAATTTATTTATAGGAAAATGTAGTTGCAAGCAGTGATGAGTGGGCCCAAGCACCCTGCACCATAGCCTACCAGATGCACCACACAACATGCGTATTTTTTGAACATGTTAAGACCTCCAAAAAGCCATCGTCGTCCTTGTGCACCACACAACTTGCACACTTCACACACTATGATGTAATAGGGTTGATGTCTGCATCGGCCCTAAAAATGTGTCATGACAATAAAGCATCATTTAAACATTTGAACCACGTGTGTGTGTGTGTGTGTGTGTGTGTGTGTGTGTGTGTGTTGTAGTCTGTGTGTGACCTGCGTGTGTTAGTCTTTTTCTACTGTATGTGTCATGTGAGTGTGTTTGTGTGTAACATGTGGGTGTGTCAGTCCCTATGTAATGACTAAATGTGTTTGTGTGGGTAGTGTGTGAGTCTGTGTTAGTATGTCAAAGTCAAGGTAAACTTTATTGTTGATTCTGCAATGTGTACAATGCATACATATAGAGAATTGAAATTACTTTACACTATATAGTGTTTAAAAAACAACCTTAAATAACACAAACTAAGATTATCACAGTAGTTAAGACTTAATTTATCTCATTCACTCATTGTCTATACCCCGAGGAAACTGACCAAGCACGTGGAGAACATGCAAACAGAGCCAGGAATTGAGCCTGGCCAGGAATCGAACCCAGACCCTGGAGGTGCAAGGCAACAGCGTTAACGACTACACCACCATGCCTCCCACTTACTTTATCTGCCCTGTAAAAAAGGGACAGATAACACATGACAGAAGGCCGATATGGTGCAATGTGGAAACAGTGCTAAGGAAGAATAGTGCATATGAGCTTTAAGTTTGTTTAAAGTGACATATGTATTCAGTTCTTTATTGCTGGGCTGAGGTATTGAACAGTCCATTGCTGTGCAAGTGACAGGTGCAGGTGCGTGTATGCGAAACGGTTTAATGCTGTACCAGTGACAGGTGCAGGTGAGTATGTGAAATGAGGGGTGGAGGGGGGTTCAAGAGTGACATGTGTTCTTTATTCTTTATTCAGTTCTCTACTGCTGGGCTAAGGTAGTGGGCAGACCAATGCTGGGCAAAGTGACAGTTGCAAGTGAATGTGTGCGTTTGAAATGGAGGGGTCAGAGTACACGAGTGGGAGAGTCCGAAGAGCAAAGGGAAGGCAGAGCTGGACAGCACATATCCTTGGGTGTGCCCCCCATGCTCAGAGTGATGGTGCTGGATGTGTTATTGCCGATCCGTCCTGCCTGAGGTCTGCCAATCAGGAAGTCCAGTAGCTAGTTGGATAGGGAGGTGTTGAGCACCAGCTGGATCAGTTTATGAGTGAGCTGTTGTGGGATGAGCATGTTGAATGCTGAGCTGAAGTCAATGAACATCATTCTAATGTATGAGTCTTTGTTTTCTAGGTGGATGAGCGCTAAGTGGAGGGCCGTAGCAATGGCATCATCAGTTGAAGGATTAGAACGATAAGCAAACTGAAAGGGGTCCAGGGGGAGGACAGACTTGATATGCTGCTTGACAAATTTCATAATGATAGAAGTAAGTGCAACTGAGCGGAAATCATTAAAACAAGAGGGAGATGTTTTCCTTGGTACTGAAATTGTAGCTTTGAAGCAGGAAGCAGACTGACTCAGTGAGATATTAAAAATGTCCGTAAACACATCAGTGAGTTTCCTTGCAAAGTCTCAGTATGTGGCCAGAAATGTTGTCAGACCCCGGGGCTTTGCGTACATTGATCCTGCGGAAGGATTTCCTTACGCTTTCTGTGAGTGTGTGTGTGTTTCTGAGACATGTGAATTGTTAGTGTGTGTGTGCGTGTGTCTGTGTGTGTGTGTATGTGTATGAGTGAGAGAGAGAGTTGCGAGTGTGTACGTGTGTAGAATAGGGGAAAATTTATGTTAAGACCTCCAAAAAGCCACTGATACTGGAAAAAAGCATCACACTATGATGTTACTGAATGTGACGTCATTCAAAGTGACATTTCTCA
Organism: Clarias batrachus; assembly: GCA_003987875.1. NCBI lineage: Eukaryota > Metazoa > Chordata > Actinopteri > Siluriformes > Clariidae > Clarias > Clarias batrachus. The sequence goes on along the minus strand of QMIH01000471.1, from coordinate 7,226 downwards.
TGGCTACAACCTGATTGGATGTGGAGAACTTAGTTCTACAGACCCTCGGACAGCAGTAATGGGCCCAAGTAATGTCCCATCTGCATTACCCTACGCCCAGTTCCTTTACGCTCCTAAGATATGGACTGGGTACAAAGTTACAAATTGGGCTGACAACCCGGGGAGGTCTGCACCCTGTTTTTGATACTATACCGCTTCTGGTGGGCCACCATAAGGGAGATGTCAGGAACTTTAGCCCTCACTTCTCAATGCATTTCTGGAAGGCCTTTTAAGGGACAATGTTCATTGACAGACAATTTTGGAATTTAAAACTCCCAAGGCTCACTGTAGTATATTCAAACAGTGGCATTTGTCATCCAGAGACGGTTTACTATATCATTGTGACCATGTGTCTTTTTTAAAATTTTGTGTCCAAGTGTACTGTGCTTTCTTTAGGACTGTAAGAAAAGGATTAAAAAGGCTGTAGCCATGCAGGAGATGAATCCGTTTAACATGCATCATTAGAGAGGTTCCTTGTTAAAGAAGTTTCCCAACAGAGCATTGGGTCCATTAGTGTGTGTGTGTGTGTGTGTGTGTGTGTGTGTGTGTGTGTGTGTGTGTGCTTGCACATGTGAAAGGATTAAAAAATGTCTAAAAAGGGTTACAAAGCTATTTATAAGACTGAACCATTATCCACAAATGAAGAAAACTTGGAACAGTAGTGAATCTTAGCAGGACTACTAAAATTATTCCAAGGTCAGTGCTCATCATTCAACAGTAAGAAAGAGACTGAGCAAAAATAGCATCCATGGGAGAGTTCCAAGGCAAAAGCCACTGCTGACCAAAATGAACACAAATGCTTTTCTGACATTTGCCAAAAAATCTAAATTATCCCAAGACTTTTGGCCAAATATTTGGTGGACTCAAGTTCTCGCAAATGCTTGAATGCAAAAACTTTTTCATGGCACTGTATATCAATATATAAATACATTTGATACTAAATTTAAGATAAGTCACAACATTTATAACATAATTATGCTTACCTGCGCTTGGATTTGTCTTAAAAAAAAAGTATGATCTCTTTTAATGTAATGAGTCAAGGGAGAATGTTTATTGACACAGACATTTTGTAATATAAAACTCCCATGATGTAATAAAGCAGTGGTATATTTAAACAGTGGCATTTGTCAACCAGAGACAGAGCAGGGGTGTGGGTATTTCAAGTGTAAAACCCACTACGCTGTAGGTGATGTATACAATAGCAGCAATGGCATTATGATACTTATGTTATGTTACATATAGCACACATAGCTCATTTAATTGTACACTCTACATACTGAGTATTGAGGAATGCTTGAAAACTTTATTGATATTATTCATGTACTCATAAAATCTATCTGTGTTGTGGTTAATAGGAGGGTTATGATTGATTTTACATAAAAAAAACCTTTCACTTTTTTGATGCAGAATCACAGATGGAAAACATGTCCAGCCCTTTGATCTTTGTTGATATGCAGGCCACAAGCGTGCCTTTTTCAGGTGAGAGGATATTTAAAATGTTCCTGGTGCTGTCCACACTCTTTGTCTTCATTTACATTAATATTCTGATGTTGTTCACGCTACGCACCAAGGCCATCTTCTGTGAGTCACCTCGCTATATCCTCTTTACCCACATGCTCCTGAATGACACCATTCACCTGGTGGTTGCCTTGGTACTCTACATACTCAATTCCTTCTTCCTTGTGGTTGTGCGTGCTTTTTGTGCCTTCATCGTGCTGCTGTCTACATCGACGTTTGTTAATGGGCCGCTCAATCTGACTGTCATGTCTGTGGAGAGGTATATAGCCATCTGCTTCCCTTTGCGACACAGTGAATTGGCTACACCAGCACGTGTGAATGCAGCAGTGGCTCTCGTGTGGGTTCTGGGCATCACTGATGTGCTAACTGACGTATGTGCTCTCTTCCTCCTCACAGAGCCATCCTTCTACCTGTCTCCATCAGCGTGTACAATCACGCAGCTCATGGTGGCACCATGGCAGCAAAGCAGGAGTGTGGCGTTCAAAGTTCTGCTCTTTGTCACTGTAGCCATTGTGTTGCTCTTCACATATGTGGCTATCCTGCGGCAAGCACGTGCTGCCTCTTCTGACACCTCTGCACATAAGGCATTGCGTACTGTACTACTACATGTGTTACAGCTTGGTCTCTCAATCATGTCGTTTCTCTTTGAGTATATAGTGTACCTGCTAGGAAGCCTGCCACCTTCTCTATACACAGAGCTGCGCTTCCTCACTTTCTTCATGGTGCTGGTCATACCACGCTGCCTCAGCTCACTGATCTATGGACTAAGGGATGAAACTTTCAGGCCACTGTTCAAACAGAACTTCCTCTACTGTGGGAAAAAAGGAGTCGCACCACTAGGGCTTTTACAAAATACTAATGAGACAAGAATTATGTGATCACTGTTTATTTACGCTGCATTTGAATACATGTGTGTATGCATTTCAGTACATATGTACACAAATAATGTGGCATAAGTCTAAAAAAAAATTTATATAGGTTAACATGATTACAAGTGTTATATGGTGTGTTATGTATTCAAATTATGTTCCTGTTGATTTTACCCAGAATTACTTTTGTATATGTTTATACACAATATGGCTTGCAAATTTTTTTATTTGTTTAGTGATATTTTTTTTTACATTCTACAAAAATACTGGGGATTATTTTGAAATAACACATATGGAAAGAGGCAATTATGTAACAACAACAACAGTCAGCTGCTATTATAAAACACAGAGGTCAGATTTTCTGGAATAGTTCTTGTAAGAACAGTATTGTCAAGTGCATTTGCAAAAACCATCAAGCACTATGATGAAACTGGGTCTCATGAAGTCCATCCCAGGAAGGCAAGACCAAAACTTACCTCTGCTGTAGAGGAGAACTTCATTTAGAGCCTCAAAAATCACCAATTAAGAGCACCTCGGATTAGAGTCGTTGCAGAGTAAAAACTGGCTGTGTGTTTGAGGGTGTGTGTGGTGATTATTCCTTGCATTGGATTGGCATCCTGTACAGGATAAGCATTATAGAGAATGAATAAGCAAGTGAGAATCCTTACACTTTCCAGCATGGATAAAATTGAAAATCTTAAAAAAATTATATACTTGTATGAAATTATACAAAAATTAAGGGTACTGTGGGGACAGAGTTAACAGTGATAAAGTTTCTTCTGACTTTATTGGCCGGATTCCCAGAAGGGACTTAAATCAAGCCATGAATACTCCTTAATCCAGGATAGTAAATTCTGGCATAAATAATGCTTTTCTGAAATACAGTTGCTGATTACTAACACGTATACTATGGAAGCCTGAACTAAAGCTAAAAATAATAAATAAAAACCATGTGCTTATATGTAAAATTAATTTTACATATTTATAATAGATTTTTGTTTTAACTAAGTGATGTTTTTAACAGATAATTGATTAAGAAAACTTGATGTATTAAAATGAGTGAAAATCTGTTAATTTTTGATATTGATATGAATTTGGTTGATTAATAAATACAGTGGAACCTTGAATTGTGAATAACTTGGTCTGCGAGCATTTTGCAAGTCTGCCAAGCGTCAAGTGATCACACCTGAGCCAATGGTTCTTCTCTCTCTTACACTACAGGTTAATGGGTAAACGTTTTCCATGCTCAGTCTCAGTGCACGTGCGTCACTTGTATAGTAAACATCCATACGCACATGTACTGTTTACTATGGCATTGTGATGACATGCATGTGCAAGTGCTTAAAGTGTTTTTAAAATTTTGTGTACAAGTGTACTGAGCTGTTTTTAGTAACTGTAAGGAAAAGGTTACTAAGAGCTGTAGCAGTGTGGAAGATTAATCTGTTTAACGTGCATCATTAGAGAGGTTCCTGTTAAAGAAGTTTCCCGACAGATCAGTGGTTCCATCAGTGTGTGTGTTTGTTTTGTGTTTGTCTGTGTCTGTGTTTGTGTGCATGCATGTGTGTGAGTTGTCCTACACAGCAGCCTCCCCCCTCCTCCTCTCCTCTCTTGTCTTACTTCAGCCACGATTCTTTTTAATGGTGAAGTACAAGTTAATTTGTTTTATTTTTACTTTATATTTTGTATAAATAATTTTTATATGAACATTTTTGGGTTCTGGAATGAATCATCATAGTTTCTACTATTTTTTATTGGGAAATTTGCTTTGATATACAAGTGTTTTGATATATAAGCACACCTCTGAAATGAATTATGCTCGCTAACTGTAAAGTAAATAAATAAACTCATAATAAATGTATTATATTAAATAAATAAAACAAATACATAATTAGATAGATAATACATGTACCTAATAATTAGTCATGTTTTTCAAGTATTTATAAAAATTTGGAAGTAAAAATATAAAAAAGTAGGAAAAAATATATTTAAAAAATATATAAAAAACTACCTTAATTTTCTGATATAATAAGGATTAAAAAATACAAATACCTAACTAACACTACTAATAACATAATACTTGTATCCTTGTTGCTCATCATTCAATCAACAGCTACAGTAAGTGACACCTTAAATAAAGTTAAGAAAGAATTTTGGCTTATTCCTTTTTTTGTGATGGAAGCCTCAGCCTGAAAATAAACCCAAAGATAATAATTAGATATGCATTAAATACAGATGAAAAGAACCAAATCTCACATTACACTTCACAGCTATTTCTTTAATAATGTCAGGGGCGGATGTGGACGGAGAAACGACCCAATAGCAGAATTAGATTCTTTAGAATAGCCTTTATTTATAGACCAGGATTAAATGTACAAGGGCTGGAAGAGCACTTTGTGTGTGTGTTTGTGTGTGTGTATGTGTGTGTGTATGTGTGTGTGTGTGTGTGTATGTGTGTGTGTATGTGTGTGTGTATGTGTATGTGTATGTGTGTGTGTATGTGTGTGTGTATGTGTGTGTGTGTGTGTGTGTGTGTGTGTGTGAGAGATGGGACGCGTGTGTGTGTAAACACTCCAGGAGGTAGTAGGGGAATGTCCTAGGACGCAATGAGTGCACGCGGTGATGACGTGTGGAATCCTCCGCGAACCCGGAAATAGAGTTTGCGCGAATATCCTTGGATGCTAGCTCAAAATCGGCATCCAAAACACAGTCAGGGTCATACATGAAGATCAATGGGAAAAACGGGCAAGGGGTGAAGACGAGAGAATAAATCCAGAGAGAGTAAGCAGGGGTCGGCAACGAGCAAGAATGAACGAAATTACAATGAACGAAATTAGCGAGGAAGATACGAGGCACACGAGCGAGACACTGCGGCGCTGAGTGACACATTTGGTGTGCTTATAAAGCCAAGGGATGATTACTTGATTTGATACAGGTGTGCTGTGATGGATTTAGACCCGTAAGTCTGGCTAGCTCGTGACAGTAGCCCCCCTTTTACGGACGCCACCTGGCATTCTGGCCGGTGCGTTGGGGTGTCGCTGGTGGAAGTCGTCAATAAGGGCCGGGTCCAAAATTAATCTAGAAGGAATCCAGCTTCTTTCCTCTGGGCCATAACCCTCCCAGTCCACCAATATATTGGAAGCCTCTGCCTCGGCGTCGGGCCTTCAAAAGTTTGTGCACCGTAAAGGCTTCGCTTCCATCGATAAGTCGGGGAGGAAGAGCTGGGCGGTTGGGTGGACTCAGTGGGCAAGAGACCAGAGGTTTTATTTGGGAGACATGGAAGGAAGGATTTACTTGGCGCATGGTAGACGGCAGGAAAGTCTAACAGTACAGGGGTTGATGATTTTGGTGATAGTGAATGGACCAATAAACCTGGGCGATAACTTGTGGGAGGTCGTCTTGAGGGAAACTTAGCGAGAGGACAACATGACTCTTTGGCCCACGTGGTATATCGGTGCCCTGGAGCAGCGTCGATCGGCTTGTTGCTTAAAAGCTGAAACGGCTTGACGGATCCTAGACCTCGCATTCAGCCATGTCCTCCTGCAATGACGAATAAAAGTTCAGGCAGAGTGGACTGCCTCCTGAGAGGGAAACAGAGGAGGCTGGTAACCAAGGCAACATTGGAAAGGGGAGAGACCCATGGCCGATGTGGGCAAGGAATTGTGGGCATACTCAATCCATGGGAGCATCCAGATCTAGGAATGGGCGTCCCTAGAGGTCATGCACCGGATGGCCATCTCTAGGTCCTGACTGGTTCTCTCCGCTTGACTGTCTGACTGCAGGTGGTAACCCGAGGATAGGCAGGAGGTAGCTCCGATTAGCTTACAGAAGGCGGACCAGAACTGGGTGGTGAATTGGGGACCCCGGTCTGATATGATGTCCGTCGGGAGCCCATACAGCCGGAAAATGTGTGTGATTAAGGGTTCGGCGGTTTACTTGGCCGTAGAGAGGCTAGATAAGGGGACGAAGTGGGCAGCCTTGGAGAAGTGATCAACCACCTCAGAGTCAGGGAGCCCGTGACAAAGTCGATAGCGATGTGGGACCAGGACCTGTGAGGGATTGGGAGAGGTCTAAGGGAACTGTTGGGGGGTTTGTTGCTGGTTTTATTCCTGGCACAAGAATCACATGCACTCACGAAGCAGCGTGTGTCTTCTCTTACAGTAGGCCACCAATAGCGCTGCTGAACTAGGGCTAGCGTCCGTGTGGTGCCCGGTTGGCAGGCTAGCCTGGAGTTATGTCTCCACTGTAGCACGGTTGGTGCCCGGTTGGCAGGCTAGCCTGGAGTTATGTCCCCACTGTAGCACAAGGGAACGTTCTACTTCAGGGACAAAGAGTCTGCCTGGTGGTACCCCAGGGGGACCGGGTTCCTGATAAAGCGCATGTTTGACCCATGACTCAACCTTCAGTAAAGCCGCTCCCACTAGGCATTTGGGCGGTAAGATTGTGGCGTCAGGTGCTGGATCATGGGCTGGAGAGAACTGCCGAGAGAGAGAGCATCTGGTTTGGCAATTTTAGAGAAATTAAAGAGCGAGAAGAACAGAGACCACCTCGCTCCAGGTTCTTGTGATCCATTCAGACCAGAAAAGGGGTTTTGGAACCCTCAAGCCAATGCCTCTGTAACAAACCTGCTACTATTAAAAATAATAACTGGCCGTTAGCAGAATCAGGGTAGGATAAGGACCACCAGAAATCAATATTTGTGAAATCAAAAGTGTATATACATTTATTTATAGTGTCACCCCATTCACTCGCCGGCCTTGCACACCACATTCATACAGCCCGCAACGTTGCCAAAGATTTTGA
>QMIH01000470.1:375724-408948 GCA_003987875.1 Clarias batrachus | reverse complement strand
AATTTTAAGCATTTAATTTTTTGTTCAATAAAAATGCATTCTTGAGTCGTCCACCATCATTTTGTGGCTTTTGCAAAGTTTCGTTTCAGGCACCGTTTTGGTACCGGTACCGGTTTAAAAATATCGATTTGGCAACGGTATCGAAAAAAACCCCAAACGATACCCAACCCTACTCCGAACTGGATTTCACTCGCTTTGGGCTAAAACATGGCCTGGGTGCTAAAAATTGTCTCACTGTCGGTGTAGGTGGTCTACTGTAGGTGAATTTTTCACATAAGATCATATAGGAATACTTAAACCTTCCTATCTCCCGATCCATGCTCTGTTTTTTGTAAATGATTAAAAGCGCAGTTGCTAAATACAGTTTTTTCACGCCCTTTGATGTTTTAGTGTCTGTAACATTTTTAAATTCAAATCTGTCAACGGTCGTAACTGTCATTCAGATGAAACTTCGATTTCACATGAGAATTTCACATGAGTCTGAAAAAGTGTTTTATTCTAAAAAAGCAAAAGCAGTAAGATATCACAACGTGAATTTGACATGGTTACGGACACTACAGATTTTTTGCTTTTTATGCTTTCACCAAAAATGGAATTTTACTAGTTTATACAGTATGTTAACAATAATTATTGGGCAAATTGGAAAAGGAAATTTAAACTAAATAGACCATAGTTTTTTTTTTATGTTTAATAGCCACATGACATACAGTAAGGTGTGTGTCTAATTTGGTGCATTTAAACAAAATCACTGTTGTTAGAAAATTGTGGGGAAAAAATCCTTAATTTTACACAGAATGTGTTTACAGGTCATATGATTCTAGAAGCTTACACCAATTTTAGTATCAATACTCGGGCAGAAATATGAATAATTAGTATTTTAAATGGTTATTGTTTAAAGCAAGACAGTATAACAATGGGAAATGGCCGTTTTTGTGCCACACATAAAATCATCTCTCCGAAACGGCTGGAGCGAGGAGAGATTGAAAGTTTTTAGGGAAGCGAGATCGGTCACTTCCATGTTGCATAAACTTCAGACGGAGCTTGTTCGGCCACACATTTTCTGCATTACATGTATGACAGAAAAAATGAAATCAGCACCAATACTACGTTTCATTCACATCCAGATAAGAGTCTCCTGCTATCTGCGTCATTAACAGTTCTGTTCTGTTTTGTTATCTAGTTTACTGTGTGTGTGTGTGTGTGTGTGTGTGTGTGTGTGTGTGTGTGTGTGTGTGTGTGTGTGAGTGAGTGTGTGTGTGTGAGTCTGAGATCCTCTCCTCACCCGGTCTTCAGGCTAACCAGCGCGTCCGTCACTCCCGTCTGATGGTACTTCACCATGTACTGGTGCATGTCAGGGTAGTTCTTACGGATGTTCCTCTCTGTGCTGCCGTTAGGAACCGTCCCGAAACGGAAAGGTGGAGAGTAGGAGTACGGGCTCTGGAACTGAAAACAGCAAAGCAAAAAAAAAACAACAAAACAACAACTCAGACATAACATATATATCACAAAATTACATTGTCTGGAAAAATAAACACACACACACACACACACACACACACACACACACACACACATTCTGAAGGCTGTAAATGTAAAGTTGATTAGCTTCATCTTGTTTTATTCTGAGCTATAATATTTATCACAGCAGTGGTTTTATTTTGTGCAGTTGAAAAAAAGTCTAAAAAAGTGAAAATATATGAAATGAGACAATTAGTTGATTAAATAAGAGACTGATTAATATCTGAGACTGTCGTTCCACTCTCAGTGCGCGAGCACTCTCTCTCTCTCTCTCTCTCTCTGTCGTCATGCAGTCATTTTTATTTCCTCATGACACGCAGGATTTTCCCGAGGTTCTGTTCGCTTCCCTGACATGGCGCTGCTGGAGGATGTGTGCAGGAGTTATACTGTAATCTCATATTAAAGATCTCTTTCTTCACTGACTGTCGATGAATTTGTACGTCCTTCGTCCGTACCACACACACACACACACACACACCCTCCACACACTGTACAGTCTTTAACCCCAATGGAGTCAATTGACTTCTTGCACAAGCAGCAGGTCACATGACCATACCTGTATAGATCTGTAGGCCGTATCCAGACCGTGTAACAGTAGCACGAGTCGCGTGCATCGTTCGTGTTTAGCGCTTTGTACTCAGACTTGGTTTCAATTTGGTTTCAGATGGAGGACAGCACTTCCTGGAGCGGCTTTATGCTGAACAAAGTGCTCCAGGACCTTACAGAGTGTGAAGTAAATCTTTCAGAAAATCTTTTCAGGCATGTACAGTATACGCTCAGGATATAAAGACTCCTAAATCACAAATTCAGACACCAAATGATATGAAAATACTCCTTTACAGTACAGTACATCAGGAGCCCATTCAGACCTGAGCGTAGTGTCCATTTGTAGAGTATGAATTGTAACGTAACCCGCCGATGTTTAGGAAATCCTATTATCTCAAAAAAGCCTTCAGACCAAATACCGATCCGAGTGAAATTGGAGAAGGGCAGACTCTAGTCTAAACTAGTCTTTTTTTCTTCCTTTAAAGGTTAAACATTTAATACCGCTGTGAATCACAGGCAGACTTTGGATTTAATTCTTACAGTATTTCTGCAATTTTCAATTCGTTTCGTTTCAATCGTTCTAATGTTTACTGTCAGATTTGCATCGAGCAGCTCAAATTCTATTCTAATTTCATTTGTCACATACACAAGCATACACGGTACGACATGCAGTGAAATTCTTATACAGCTGTTCGTACAGTAGAAATGGGAAAAAAAAAATTACACTGGAAACTGAAATTGAAAATTGACACATAAGATAAAGGTGTGATTTGCAATTATATGAAATCAAAACTAGAAATTAAAATAGAATTTTTATAGAATTTTAAATGGCCAGTTAACGAAATGTACAAAATGAAAATGTACAGTGTGAGACGCAAGAAATGTTGAAAAAAAAAAAAAATCATGCTATATGCAGTAGTTATACAGTTATATTTCTTACAGGTTTTTAAAGTATTAAAAATTATTAGAACACCGGAATGCTGTTTATCTTTTGTTACTGATTACACGTCATGACCCGCTAGTTTTCCGCGCCACACTCCAGTCCAGTCCAGCAGGTGGCGGTAGTGCACAAAAGCTCACAAGTTGCACAAAAACTCACAAGTTGCAGAAGAAGAAGAAATAGCAATAATCTTACAAAACAAGAGTTTTTGTGAAAGATGGAAACAGTTTCTATTTTATGCAACCTGACAATTTTACATCATTTAAACGTTTGTTTAAAGTTTCATATCATATCAGCCAACAAACGATCAACTGAGTGGCATAATCAATTCAATCGCACAACTCTAGAATTTAAATGCTTATTAATATGACAGGCGTTCAAGTCAAACCGGGACGTTTTGGTAAATTAAGAAGACATTTACAGACGACGCTTGCTCAGTACGTTTCCACATGTTTGGGCCATTTAAGGAGTTCCTGGGAGGCCGACGTTTCAGACAGGCAGTCTGATCGTGGCTCCGGCGTGCTGAGAAATCTTTCTACCTTGGTGTCCAAGTACTAGAGAAACACTGGGATGAATGCATTAGTGTAGCAGGAGATTATATAGAGAAATAGAGGAGTTTTTACTCTCAGGACTTTGTTCTGTTGTTCTGCACAATCAAAAGTCTCGGTTTGACTTGAACACCTCTGGTATTATTGTTGCATTAGCGTAATACAGCACTGAATGGGACACTGTATGGTGGAGATAATCAGCCATGGAAACATCACGTCCTGCACCATTCTAGTCGTATCGCTTTGAACCACCTGCTTCACTGCGCGCAGGAGAACCTTCACCGTCCAGACCCGGCGGTTTTTAACCCACTTTAGAAGACCGCTGATTAATTGTGCATCTCCATAATCCTGGACTCGACATATAATTACTGTGAATTAGTTACGTTGATAAATACACATCTTCATAGCACTGTGTGTGTGTGTGTGTGTGTGTGTGTGTGTGTGTGTGTGTGTGTGTGTGTGTGTGCGTCTGGATGAGATCGAGTGCTCCACTCTTGTTAAGAGTCTGTTAGCGGTTTGTTGGAGTGTCGTTGTGTGAACGGAATAACAATGAAGACAATCCTGACAGCGCACTGGCTCTATTATAGATGAAAGCAGCTCAATTTGTAATCTCTAAGCGTCTACCTGAGTAAAAGATAACACGCGTCCTGTAAGGATTAAACACAATAAATATAAACGTTTAAAAAAATACCTATAGGTGTCGATGTTTGATGGAAACTGTAACTCTTGGTAGATTTCTGTGATATATGAGGGATAAACCAGTCCAGGAAGTTGCGCTGTCAGAAAAGAAACAACGTCCGGGTAATGAGGATGACTCCACTTCATCACTAGAGCTGTGAATCATGGGTAGGCTGTCCACTCAATTCAGTAGCACTAATGTTCATACAGTGGAACCTCGGATTGTGAGTAACGCGGTTTACGAGTGTTCCGCAAGACGAGCAAAGTTTTTGGTTTACGAGTGCCGAGTATCATGTATCACCTCTTAAGCGCCTCTTATTTTGACATCGAGCAGCACTGCGGAATTGTAGGTAATTGTCTCCCCTGGGTCTTAGTGCTCATCTCTTACTGGTATAATCAACGTCACCCTCTCTGTTTCATCGTGTCTCATGTGTGTGTGTGCGCGCGCGTAATTTGACACCAACACACACACACACTCTCAGCTTCACACACGCACACGGAGACACTCTCTGCTTTACACAGAAAACTCAGCTCTGTCGCGATTCTTTTCAAAGGGAATGTGCTGGTTCATTTGTTTTTTGTCTTTTTTTTTACTTTACAGCAGTGATTCCGTTAGTCTGCGCTCACGCGAGTGTCAATAGACAGATTTCTTTTTTTTTTCACGCGTTAAAACAGTGCCTCCTTTGTGTGTGTATTTGTTGTGAAACTTAAAAAGCGAGGTGGGGGGAGGGAGGAGGAGTTTTACCGTGTTAGATGAGGCGAGGGAAGGGGCTAATTCCACACACACAACTACACGGCACCTGCGCGCACGGAAACACTTATCTGTGGGGATTTATTTAAAAAAAAATTAAAGGTAAAGTGCAGGTTAATTTGTTTTATTTTTACTTTATATATTGTATTAATTATTTTTATGCATTTATTTTTTGGGCTGTGGAACGAATAATTTGAGTTTTCATTATTTCTTATGGGAAAATTAGGTTTGGTTTACGAGTGTTTTGGAATACGAGCCCACTTCTGGAACAAATTGTGCTCGTAATCCAAGGTTCCACTGTACTCTGATTTGTCCCAAGCAGCTACATGTACACTGGTCTCTCGCCATACTAATGCCCCGCATTTTCAGCATACAAGCGACCGAACCGTACGTCGGCTAATGTCCGAGAACCGTTCAAAACTTGTTTGCGTCAGTGGAAAGTCAAGCAAAGTGTGTTTACATTTTTTTTTTTTCATTATTTGTAAGATTTAGTGAAGATGTAGCAACACGGGTCCCAAGAATGTTAGCAAGGATGGATCATTTACTCGCCTCCGGAACTTTTCGTATGCTCCGTATTAAAATCGTATGCTGAGGTACCGCTGTATTAAAAATGACTAAAATATCTAATGAACACTGGAACGCTGTGTAACTTGGACTGATGATTGTTAAAAATGTCACGTCTCATAAAAAGAAATACAATTTTTATCCTGCTGATATAATTTTTATCCTGCTCCCCTCTCCAGTCCAGTAGGTGGCGGTATTGCACCAACCACACATCAACTCAATTGAATCAGTCAATCAAATATTGATTAAATCTGAGAATTGATTGAATCTTACAGCTCTCATCCTCCCATCCTCACCAACGTCTTGCAGCTCATGCACGATTTTCTTTCCCTTTCCATTCCCCTGCTAATGTGGCTAATATTGCACACAATTAGCATCATGTTCTGGTTCGGCAGACACCATTTAAGTCTAATCTCAGCCTCAAAGTCACCATTACTTTTAACTCTATTTTGCTCCTTTCAGCCTGGGGCTGTTTAATGATCTAGAAAGAGAGTTATGATCATTTCAGATCGTTCCCTTTCTATTAGTTAATCATTATTAGACACTTATTAAACATCGTGGAAGCATGGGATACGGTTCAGTCGGAGGGAATGTCCGGATGAACCTGTAGGTGGAGTTCAGTTACAGTTAAAGAGAAGATAAAAGCAAGAAATAAGGGATTATTTTACAGTAGTGAAGAGAACTGTGGGAGAAGTTGTTAGATAAAAACAAAACACACACGCTGACACTGGAAGACTCCTTCCTTAAAGGATGAAGACAGAAAACTAACCAAATGGACGACGCATTTACTTTGCTTATGTGTTTATATGAGCGCGCAAATGAGCCGTTGCTATAGAAACAATGTCATTCTGTATTAGAACTGGACAGTAGAAATATACAATATAGATGATCATATAATACTCATATAATAATAATAATAATAATAATAATGGAAATCTGTATCTGGAAATTAATCAATACTTTATCCCCAATCATAATCCAAAAAACAGTGCTGCGCTGTTTGCAGCAGGACTTTTGGAGTAGGATTCTTTTAAAAATACAATAAATTAGCTTTCATTTTATTCCTTTTTATTAATTCTCATACACATAATGAAAAAGCACATTTATTTTGGAGTATGAAATAGCGCCGTGCTTGTGTTTATTTCCAGTCTCCGTGTGCTCTGGGTATAAATTACAGCAGGAATAACAATAATGAAAAAGTAAACACTCCGCTACATTAATGCTGTAGAGACCGGAGCTATTGCTTTCTCATGTTTATTAGCTCTGTGTACGGCACACTACTGTCAGAGCTGCTGTTACAGACAATGAATCAACTCGGTGCTTAGGAGTTCTTCGCAGGAAGACTGTAAGTCAATTACGAGGGGTGTTCAAGTCAAACCGGGACTTCAGAACACAGTTATGAGAGTGAAAATTCCCTTCATTTCTTTATATAATCCCCTGATACATGAATGCTAGGACACCATCTAGGTAGAAGGTTTTCTCAGTGCGCTGGAGCCATGATCGGACTGCCTGCTTCACGTTTGAAACGCTGGCCTCCCAGGAACTCCTTTAATGGCCCAAACATGTGGAAATGGGTGTTATTGGTGAATGATTGTGTGTACATGGACGGATGTGTCTCTCCCACAAGTTGGCACCATTGATTTTCAAGGATCAAACGTTCCACTTGCCGTTTGTTCACAGTAATGATTGCGGTGGACTCAGAGCCACCTCGGCCAGGGTCGTCATTCACGGACGTTCTTTAAAATGTTTGCACCGTTCAAATGCTTCACTGCGGCTAAGAGTCTCATCACCGCACTGCGGTATATGTCTTAATCGATCAAGCGAATTTTAGCACAATTCTCGGTTTGTCTTGAATCAAAAATAATATTCATGTTTGGCGGGAATTTTATTTTAGCACCAACATTTTTGAAGGTGCAGAAAGTTGATGATCCCTGATCCAACTGATTAATCTTTAGTTTTAAACCTAAGAAAAGAGACAGCTGCATTTGTATTTGTGAATTATGTTATGCTAGCTGAAACCTGTGGCTAAATTAGCATAACAGCTCAATATCAGCAGAGATAGGAACAGTTTAGATGTTGAGCTGTTATGCTAATAGTACAATAGCGACTGCTAATAAAATGCTAGCTATACATTTTACTGTTAATGATTGACGTGGGGTTTAACACAGTTCACTTTTTGATACGTAGCATAATAATTCAAACGATTCTCAGATATATGAATATTTTAGTAACAAAGGTTTACCTTTTTGTCACTCAGTCCCGTCACCTGATCCACAAACTCCTCCTGGATCATAAACGCAGCCAGGTTGGCAGTGTAGCTGGCGAGGAAGATGACGGCGAAGAAGGCCCAGACGGACACGATGAACTTGCTCGTGGTGCCTTTGGGGTTCTGCACGGGGACGGAGTTGTTGAAGACCAGACCCCAGAGCAGCCACACGGCCTTACCCATGGTGAACGAGGGTCCGTGAGGGTCTGAAAGAAGACACAAACCGAGATCAACTCGAGTCTGGTTTCTCCAATTAAAATTCGGTAAGGTAGGTTTTTACATAAAATGAATGTTTTAATCTGTTTGCTCAGTCACAGGAAGCTGCTCCGTAATAAAGTTGCCCTGGTGCCGGGGGTAATACGTAGGAAAAACGCTGAGTTAGCATTCAGCGCGGTTTCACATGGATGAAGCGCAGGAGCAGCATATGGATATAATTTATCCTTGGGGATGATTTTAATTGCTGTTTTTGCTCAGGGCTATTTACTGAAGAAAGAATTCACCTAACACTGTGGAGTGGTGTTGTGGATGAGTACGGAATAATAATGTTACGGGAAGATAATCAGTTCAGAGGTGGTGAGTATGTTACATACTGTACAGATCTGGCCATTAAAAACGCGCGTTTCGAGAAAAGGGAGCTCGCGAGCTGACGCAGCAGTGCGCGGGAAGCTGTGAAAATGACTTTCATTACCTGTAGGGGCAGCTTTCTCCCGCGCGTGCGTTACAATAATACGAAGACGAAGTACAATAAAGAATACAAAAGTGAATGATACATTAGCCTAAAACAATATTATTTTATTGTGTATATGCGCTTTAAATATAAATATATACCCTAACCAATAAACACTGCCTTTTGCAAAGTGAAAGTGAGTTGCGTGTGCGCACTTTTTGATAAACGCGCCGGAGATATGAGCAGATTTATCGATAAAACTGCAGACATACTACACTAGAAATGTAACAAACACAAACATATACTGTACGCCGAACACAACACGACATAATATAATATAACATATTTTTAATGTTTAGTTTAGTTTTTCTGTGCATAAGAATGGCATTTCATTGAATGTTTCTTGGTGCTCCAGAGGCCAGTCCACCACTGCCCAAGACTTTCAAGACAATCTGCCAGGTTTGTTCTTTAGGAGCACTTTTGATACAAATTGTAAAAGTTTTTCTGGTTTTGTCTTGCAGAATATGTTTTTTTAAATCTTGTTCTGGTAGAAACTGATTAACTATCATTAATCATTTTTATTTTTGTATCTATTTTATGTTTTTCTGGGGAAATAAAATTTGGGCAGAGACGCCCGCTCTTTCTTGTTAATTCATCTAAACCCCCCTACAGTATTTGCCAACAGCGCACCCAGTTGGGTAAATTCACACCTATCGTGAATGAAAGGTTCAGCAGAATCTTCTGATACCGTGCTTGCTCGGAAAAACTATATTCGACAAGAATTTAGTGAATAAGAATCGTATTTATAATAAGATAATGAATTAAATAATAAAATTATATCAAATAAGGACTTTATCTAAAAGCCAGACCAAATTTCCCATTCACAGCTGAAGTGGTTAAATATGCTAACACTATAGATACGTAGATTATATTTTAAAAGTACAATTGCAAGTAAATTACAAACTGCATGTAATGTAAAATATGAATAAAACAGTATTAGGACACATGTATGATATGGAAGTATATATAATGAAAACGCTATTCATGCACGAATGCTCAAATGTAAAGCAAACACAATTATTAATTTATTGTGTATATTTAACTACATTCAGCCGTTTAAGTTACATGAAAAATAACGTGCCTACCAGCCCACTATTATTTTCTGTTCAAATTTAAAGATGCACACGCGTGTGCAAAAAAACAAAGTACAACAAAGAATACGAAAGTGTATAATCTTTAATAAAGAGAGCCTAAAACAATATTGTCTCCCATGCTGAGGAAAACGTGATTCTGTTTTTGTTTTAGTCTATTCGCTCAATACAACGTGACCGAGGTGAACACATGCAGACCCCCAGTTACTGTAATCCCTCTTCTCACCTTTCATTCATGAGAGGTGTGAAGTTATCAAACCAGTTTCACTGATGGGGGAATTGGCGGAATTGAGGAGTTTAAAACAAATTAACAAGACCGAGCAGACGTCACTGTCTAAGATGAAGAGACGTATTTATGGGCAGGTGTATTATGTTTGATCTGCATTATTGCAAGATGCGATGACTTTCTGGGGGAGTATGTCTGCATTTTTATCAATAAATCACACACGTTTATCAGCCTTTTGATCAAAGCGCTGCCTTTTGAATGTACGAGCCACGGGTTCACGCACGCTGATGAACAGCTTTATTTCAGTTATAAATTCACAATCACATTGCAGCTATCATCATCTTATATCAGTTTTTGGCTAACTAATTATACACAATTCTTCATTGTACCTGGTCTGTCTTTTAGATAAAGTCCTTCCATGCGCCATCTAGCGGATATTCAGTGAACAACAAGACATTTATTAAAATTTCCGAATGATGCTTGTGGGATTTCGCGGCACGGCGCGCGACTAATTGCGCCATTTTGTGGAAAAAAAACTCACATTCTTAATGGTCACATCTGTATGGATATATAAGAAAAGTCACCATATCAGTGATTAGACACATCAGATTGCTTTTAGCTAACATACATTACTCTGACAAATCAGAATCCAGAATTCAGCTGTACTGTGGTATAAATGATCATTGATATTGAGTTTAGCTGAAATGGAGTGTTTTTACAGGTTTGAACATTAAAAGTTATTTTGCATGTCAGCCCAAGTTCTTGGTTTTATTTCAGGTATAAAAAAAAACTGATGGCAAGTAAATGAATGAGGAAAGGGAAGAGGAGGGAGGAGTGTTTAGAGTTTTCTTGGCTCATCATCGGAACATCAGTGTAGGAGGAGGCTGGAGGAGGAATTTAACTGAAATGTATTATCTGCAAAAGAATCGAAGTCGATCAATAGCTAGCCTGGGCACAAAATCCATCAAACACACGAGCTGTGATATGTAATGCTCACTTTGGATTAAACCGCAGGACCTGAGGTCAGCTGTTCTTTGGCCAGTTAAGGATTTTAATCTTTCTAAAAGAGCTCTACTTGGAACCGTTTCGGAGAAGGAAATCCAAACTTCCCTCGAACTGGGATCGCAAACAAAGGACACATTAGGTGCTACATTGATTTTTTTTTTTAACTATGAGAAACTGTGATGTCATGCAAGAACTATTTTTTGGTTGATGGAGAAATTCGTTATTCAGTTTATTGTAGCAACAAAAAAAACTTTTCAGGCTTTTATTTGTAAGAGTGTGGATTTAATCTCATGCCCAGGGGGTGTGCATCACTCTCAGGAATTAAATCTGTACCTCTATAACACCCACAGGAAAACTTTCATTTCGTGTATCGACTGCTTTAATGATGCTGCTGGAGATTCTGAAGCTTTCTGCCAGAAAGGTGAACAACATATAGGTACATTATAGAGACGCAGTGTATCAAACAGAAGACGACAGAAGTTTCTACTTAAAATGTCATCGTCTGAACAAAAACAGTTCTTAAAAGTTTATTATCTTATTGCGCATAAAGCCGAGTTATCTTTGTTAAGCCGGTTGCAGCCGGTTCAGAATGTTGATGCTTCTCCCTGATGACAAGCCGAGGGTGACGGCGGCAAGGAAAAAACTTGGAGGAACCTTGAGAGGAACCAAACTCAGAAGGGAACCCATCCTCATCTGGGTGATTTTAAGATCGTAGTTTTTGTTTTTTGGGGTTTTATCCCCTCAGTTCCTTTGCTGAATTGATGCAGACACATTCCTCCACTCATTCTCTTAGATCCACAGATCGACTTCTTTCTACTACACCGAGGTCGAAGTTTGTAACTAGAGATGATTGTGGTTTTTTGCTGTCGCCACCCGGGATTTTGGAAACGCTTAACTCCATTTTATAAGAGCTGCCCCTAACCTGGAAATCTTTTACTAGGGTGTTGGAGAGGGACGGTAATCACCAGGGACCACCCGATATGATATTATAACGATGTCTAGATGCCGATTCTGTTTGTATTGCAATTAAATATACAGTAGATATAAATATCGCAATTCAATATAATAATGTTTTTGCTTGTACCACACAGGATAAAGTGCCGTCTGCCAATGCGTAAATAGTTTAGAGCACACCACCTATAGGATTATAGAGGAACGGCACCATTTTACCACCTCAAGGAGTCAAGGTGACGCTACATGACACACAAAAGAATATCACAGTACATCACTAAAGCGAATGTTAAAAGCTCATTTTTTATACCTTTTGATCATCTTGATATTGACACTAATATGGATATGGATGCAGTGACACCTGTAGCTTTTTATATCACAGTGTTTTTCTATGATTGTATAGTTTGTGGTGTATTTGTTGTAAAGCGTTACAAATGCCCGTTTCTGATTGGCTGGACGATTTTAATAAATAATATCCAGATATTTCGATAAAGACTGACTTGGTAAGCATAGTGTATACATGATAATTGTACCTGTTTTCTGTCTTGTCTGTGATTTTTTTTTTCTTTTTTCGACAGTGCTATCTCTTACTTGGTCACTTCTAGAAGATACTAATATTAGGTGCTTGGCCCGAGGCTCTCCTTTACTCAGGTAAGATGAAGGAGTTTACACAGTAATTGACCAGGTTTCTCTGACCTTCGGGACTTCCGAATAAAGAACAGCCGCAGGAAGCGATCGTTACCGTACCTTTGCCTTGGGCCAGGTTCCTGTTAAAGCCCAGAGGACTGATATACTCGAACATGAACACGGCCATGGCGGTGACCAGGAGCAGCATGACGAACATCATCACCCACACGGATGCACTGAAGGGCTCTGAGGGAGACGAAGAGGAATCATAACAGCATTTATCATCAGCGACTTCAATTTTCCATCCAAGGAATTTCATTTCCTGGCAAAAACCTTGAGTAAAATGACCTTCTTTGAAAATAATTATTTGTTATAATTTTAACTGAAGAAAAGGTTAGATGTTAGACATCACTCAGCACGAACATGAATGACTGGGTAATATTAGCCTTGCATGGTTGTTGTTTTTCTGGGGGGGGGCAGAATGGACATCTTTATTAGAACAAAAAGTCAAGAATCTGATCTGGCAGCAGATCTGAGAAAGAGAATATCAGATTTACACAAATCATGAACGTCTCTTGGATCATTTCTAAACAGCTACAGACTCCAATATCATGTAAAGTTATTGTGAGATGGAGCCACTTTGACAAGATCAGGAAGAAGATCCAAAACCTCATCTGAGAGGAAATTGGTTCAAAACTTCTAGAACTGTTACATGGTGCGGTATGTAGAGCCGCACCACGAGATGTTATAATGTTTATAAGAGCCCTGCGCTCGTCTGTCTATCTTTCTCTTTCTTTCTTTGGTGCTGATACCTTACTGGTGCTACCTACTGTAAATGATCGCACAAAGTGCCGAAGTATCCAGGTGGCAACAGTGTGTATAAATGGCCGCGCCTTTGCCCGTTCAGAACTGCACGGGGTAGCAGCCTGCAGATCTGCACGTTCTGAACAATTTATGCGCGGTTCTGACCCTCGCGAGACCCGCGTCGTTACAAGAACAACCCAGGAACCACCAAGGCACAGGCTTGACATGAACTGGAAGCTGCTGGAACACCAGTGTTACTGTCTCCAGTCAAACCAGTTTTCTATCAACATGGACTATAAGCCTGGAGTCTGAGAAAGAAGCCTCAGTCACACCTTCCAGTTGCAGCTGAGCACATGGGCAAAAAGAAAAAGCCTTCCAGAGGAAAGTTTAGATCAGAGGTGTGTTTGGAGGAGTAAATTAACCCCAATGACACTAGCAGCTGTTCATCACGTTGGTGGGAGCATCATGCTCTGGGGCTGATTTCCATTGAACGTCTTGGATTTAATAATGAAGAACGAGGAGAACCTCAGAATTCGTCAGCAGAACCTCAAACCATCAGATAGAAGGTTGAAATCTGGAGTGTCCCAATGAGACAATGACCTCAAACACACATCAAAGCTGGATGTGGAATGGATAAGACAGGATAAAACTTGGAGACTCAACCCTATTGACTATTTGTGGACTGTGTTTATGGGTTTGGTCCATGCCAAGAAAAAAAACTTTACCAAATCTGTAAAGAAGAATGATCAAATATCTACACAGGGTTCTGCTAGACGCTCGTCAATGGTGAATAAGAGCGAGTGAGAGTGAGACTCACTAAGGGACGTCCAACTTGGTATTGGGTGTGTTGTATGTATAATTTTGACCCTGTGTTGACATTAAAACTTTCTTCTAATATTCTTCTATTTATTATCAATTAATTGAAATTTATTCTGTTTAAGACACGTTTTAGCATTAGGATTATTATTATTATATACTGTATATATACGATACAATTCACAATTTTTAAAAATCTGCAAATTCAGACCTTGTATTTACATGTATATATACAATCTACACATGAACATAATGAAGACCAGTGGGAAGGTGTGAGTGTTGATAATGACCGAGGAAGGCAGAGGGGGAGACGGTGCCGTTGCTGCGGGACACCATCACGCTGATCCCGGTCTCCACGAAGGGAACGGAGAAATCGATGACCTCCGAGCGCTCCTCATTGATCGTCAGCGAGCCCACGGCCATGACGGCTTTCTTATACACCACCTGCAGCAAAAAAACAAAGACGACTGAAGACTCCAAACTTTATACACTCGGCAACCACACTCACACACACACTCACTCATTTAGATTATCCCATTGTGCTTCATTTTGTGCACAGCTGCAATCGAGATCACTTTGGTCTCGAATAAAACGTTAGCTCACGTCGCCGTGTTCGCGGCCGCTCGCTATCGAACGCCGCCTGCCGCTAAATTACTTCTAAGAAGCAGAGACGAGCGCTTTCTCACCTCACTCGCTAGTAAGCTACACTTAAATACTGCACACATGGCAGCAAAGAAAAACTGCTTTGTGCCTTTTAACATGCTACAGTAGTTATCGCTGCCTTGACTTAGCATTCTTTCATTGCTAGCATGGATGAAGTAATTTCTTAACTTTTAAAAACATGTCACGGCAAAAAAAGTTTCAGAAAAGAGCTAATATTCTCTTAGTAATTATCTTAATTATGAGAGATTTTTTTTTAAATTGATACGTTACATATTGTTATGTTTTATTCAGTAATTTAACAGATTTCCTTTTTTTCCCTTTTTTATTCTTTTTATTATTGTTATTATTATTATTATTTACATTTCTCATAAAACACACTGCAGGATCTGGGGAAGTCAGAGGTTGATTTCTATTTAAAATAACATGCGTCCTGAGATTCCGTAGCTTCCTCCCTAATTGTTATTTTAACACACTTTTAAATCCATTTCAGTGCAAATCAAAAATTTATAAAAATGTGTTTTTGTTTATTTGTAGAAAGATTTACATTTGGGCAAAAGAATAAATCCTTCCCCCTTTTAATTTTTTAATGTTTGCTGATTGTTGATGTTTGTTTACTAGAAAAAATATATATATTTATTAAAACTTTATTTATTAAATTTATTATGTTTATTATTTTATTTATTATTATTATTATTATTATTATTATTATTATTATTGTTTCTAAATAAGCAATATATAATTGTCCGGTTAGATTTTTTATTTTACTTAACCCTATTTTTTTTGCAATTATTATTATTATTTTTTTATATAAAAAATATGCACAGTGTATCAACTCCTAATTTAAATGTAATATTATTTATTTTTCTTAAATATTTCCTTAAGAAAATTAATTTGCTATTTATTTATGATCTTTAATTTTGTTCTGATTTATGTTGTACAAACTCAAAAGAAAAAAAACAATGTTGGGGAAAAAAACCAATGTAAAACAATCTAGAAAACATTCTGGAAACGAGTGCTGTGGAATGATGAAGTAGTAATAACTTCTTAACGTCCAATCAGTATTTCTCCAGCACATTTTTCCTTTGGGTGAGGTCTCTCTCTCCTCACCTCTCCCACCATGCCGTTCCACACATTGTTGATCTTCTTCCCGTGCTTCCCGTTGGTCACCAGGTAAAGGTCGTAGGTAAACTTGACGTTCCTGGCGATCTTCTTCAGGATGTCGATGCAGAAGCCCTTGCAGCACTTTTTGATGTACGTTCCTCCTCCTTCAGTGGAATTACTGTTGAAGAGGAAATTAATTAGAGCGACATAATGGATATGAGAAAGAGAGAGAGAGAGAGAGAGAGAGAGAGAGAACTCTTCACTTCTACCTCAGAGTTTACGAGCTGAAGCCTTTCAAAGCGTCGCGTCTCCGGGTTACGAGGCGAGCTAATCACTTTCAGCCTTTAACATGAACATGAAAGACTTCCAGTTGCTGATTTAAACCGTTCTGCAGATGCAGTTAGAGGATTATGATGTGTTGCATGAACACCTCCACATCATTTGTTCGGGGTAATAAAGATTACGGCGCTCAGAAGTGAAACGTGACTGACTGAAGGCCCGAGATGCGCCGGGAGCCGGGATTAGCCTACAGGAGGTACAGCGCGCTAAAGCTTGACGAAGAGCTGCACGCACTCGAGAAATCTCTTAATTATGATAAATAGGAGGGTTTCCTCTGGAGAGGCTCTCGGGAGGCCATCAGGAACGAGTCTGGCGGGAGAATTTGGTGTGTTTGGGAATTTCTGGTGCTATTTTTATTTCTTCCTTGTTTTTTCACTAAATTTACATGTGAGGAGCGCAACATTTTTATATCCAGCCAAATTAAGACCATAATTAAACCAGTGTGCACCAGTGTACAAAAGGTTTATTGCTCAGAAATGTCTTTGTGTGTGTCATTAAAAACAGCCAAGAACTTACAGCACACTTTCAAATCATCATCAAGGCTTCATCCTGTTGCAGCGAAGCATCAGCGTGCAATCAAGGCTTTAATATACATGCATGTGTATACAAAGTCTAACTGTCCTTAGAGATTTCCAAGCATTTTTAAACAATTTCACATTAAAGAAAACAAAAAATATATAAACGTTCGGTAAAAGATTGTGTAGCACCACTTGCACAAACACGGTCTGCATGGGAAGATAAAAAGTCATCAGAAAGGAAAAGGAAAATCAACCTTGAAAAAAAAATTCAAAACAATCTAGAAAACATTCTGAAGACGAGCGCTGTGCAATGATGAAGTGGTAATAACGTCTTCATCCCTCCTGTGTGAGATTCGCTCACTCGCACACAACAACACTGGTTTTAAATGAGATTTGAATTGCGCGGTTTAACGCCAGGATGCTGATCTGAGTCGTGATGTAAGAACACATTCCGTAGTTACCAGATTAAAACATACAGTTCAGCATTGATGTTTTTTTTTTTATTCTACTCAGCTCCACTGTGCACTTGATCCTTTTACACACCGTTCACGCTTCACTCGCTAGGTTTTACTTGCGTGCCATTTCCCCTGCTGACGTTTCACCCTGCTGACGTTTCACCCTGCTTTATCCACAATCTAAATGTGAATTTGCGCAAACCTCCCGCCGTCAAGAAGCAAACACTCACTCACTCATGCAAACACACACTCACTTACTCCCTTAATCACTCACTCAATCACTCACTCAATCACTCACTCACTCAATCAATCACTCAATCACTCACTCACTCAATCAATCACTCACTCAATCAATCACTCAATCACTCACTCAATCAATCACTCACTCAATCAATCTCTCACTCAATCACTCAATCAATCACTCAATCAATCAATCACTCAATCACTCACTCAATCAATCACTCACTCAATCAACCACTCACTCAATCAACCACTCACTCAATCAACCACTCACTCAATCAACCACTCACTCAATCAACCACTCAATCAATCAACCACTCACTCAATCAACC
This sequence comes from Clarias batrachus, assembly GCA_003987875.1. Lineage (NCBI taxonomy): Eukaryota > Metazoa > Chordata > Actinopteri > Siluriformes > Clariidae > Clarias > Clarias batrachus. The sequence goes on along the minus strand of QMIH01000470.1, from coordinate 391,242 downwards.
ACTCACTCAATCAACCACTCACTCAATCAACCACTCACTCAATCAATCACTCAATCAATCAATCACTCACTCACTCACTCAATCACTCACTCAATCAATCAATCAATCAATCAATCAATCAATCAATCAATCACTCAATCACTCAATCACTCACTCAATCAATCACTCAATCAATCACTCAATCAATCACTCAATCAATCAACCACTCACTCAATCAATCACTCAATCACTCACTCAATCAATCAATCACTCAATCAATCACTCAATCAATCAATCACTCACTCAATCAATCACTCAATCAATCAATCACTCAATCAATCACTCAATCACTCAATCACTCACTCAATAAAACACTCAATCACTCACTTACTCTCTTAATCACTCATTCACTCAATCACTCGCTCACTCACTCACTCACTCACTCAAATAATCACTTACTCACTCATGCAATCACTCATTCACTCACTCACTTAATCACTCACTCATGCAATCACTTACTCAATCAATCAATCACTCACTCACTCAAGGTCAATGGTCATGATGGATCTCAAGCAAGTGAATCTCAAGGCGCACTCATTCACACACTCATTCACACACTCATTCACACACTCATTCACACAATCATTCACACACTCATTCACACAGCTCTGGGTTTTCTGTATGTCTCAGTAGAAATCCTGAGATGTTTCTAAGAGTTTAGAGACAAATCACTCACCATCTGGAGAACACGAGAACCTCCACAGAACGTAACCTGAGCTCAGGGTTAAACCGACACCGCTTACAGTAACCTTCCTATCGTCTTCAATATGAACAAACCTCACCCCTAACACACACACACACACACACACACACAGTTTAACATTGATCTCTCCCCCGGGCTGCACGCTATGACGCACACAGCAAATTCCCCTGGTTCTCTTCTACTTTATTCAATCTTTTATGGACGGTTTCATTATTTTACAAAGAAAAACAGCACATGAAAAAAAGAACGAGAGAGTCTACACTTTCTCCCACACTGTGTCGTCTCCCCAGTGCCAAACTAATTAAAACTTATGAAAACACACATCACTGGGCAGAGGCACTTTATACCACTGAGTCACAGGTCATTTGTAGGAGTGGGAGAGGATTCAGAGAGTACGGTGATGAGGAAGTCGTGCGAGCGGAGTCAGGCAAAGAATTAGCCTTGCACTCCGAACCAAAGTTCTCCGAACTGCCATTTAAAGTTCTGAGATAACGTTTCCCCATTTCTCATATAAAAAAAAAAAAAAAAACCTGTCTAAAGGAAAATCGGTAGTATTTGATATGTACAGAATAAAACAACGAGTCATAGCTGTGATATTCACTGGGTGGGTGGGTGGGGGGGGGATACACAGGCGTAGGAAAATAATCAACCATGTCACTATAGTAATAGATACTGCTAGTGTAAATACAACCGTTAAAAGGTTAATCTAATAATTATCTGCTGAAAGTGCTCGCCGTATCATCGGAGATCGCGAGTTCGATTCGTAACGTCTCGCAGCCGGAGCTCTAGAGAGATCTGATTGGCCGAGCTCTCTCAGAGGGGCGGGACTTAGTGCTACCACATTAATCACGGCTCTACAGCCAATCAGGGGTGTCCGTGAAATCGCGCAACAGAAGGAGCGGATAGCGCTGTCCTCCGAGTGTGTGACTCTGCCCCCAACGGTGCGTGAGCGAGCAGTTCGAAAAGATGCCGTCGGCTGGCATCACGTGGTTCGGAGGAAACACGTGATAGTTTTCGGCCTGAGTGGTAGTAGTAGCCTTAATGTGGAGCCCCCTAGTGACGGGGAGGAACTGGACACGACTAAATTAGGGGAAAAAATCGGTTCACTGTTACATTGAACATCCGAAGTTATTGAAAAAAAAAAACAAACAAACGAAAGATGTAGGGAACCTCAAAATGTAAACTCATCTGACCCGAGATGATGGACGGAAAATTTTGGGAAAAGTTACATCAGGTTGTTGCAAATCTCTGTAACTGGAGACTCCTTCCACAAACGATAAGTAAACATCTCCACGTCTCCGTGGATGACCGTTATCATGGAAACAGGTGCATTACCATAAACGTTGCAGGCAATTAATCGACATCTTCTGACCAATCGGAATTCAAGCGCGCTGTAGAAATCTTCTCTGTGTCATTTCAATTAAAGGATTATTTCTGCTTATACTGTACGTAGGTTTATTTAAAAGTCTTCAAAACGGAGAAGTGGAATAAACACAGCCTGCACTAGTCTTCCTAGAACGAGCAGGAGCAGAAGTCGCTCGTCCCTGGTGGCACATGTCTCTCTGGGTTTGTCCCTCAGAGCTTGACAGTAATTTCTGTGATAAGGCGGCGAGAGAGGAGCTATTAGGTAACGCTGGAGAGGAGATAAAGGGAAGCAGCGTGTTCGTGTGGCAGCATGCATCACTCCTTCTCTTCTCCACCTCTTCTTCTTCTTCTTACTGGGTGCTCGAGTGCGAATCGTGCTGTAAGAGGAAAGCAATCCCGACTTTACAGGCAGACGCGTGTAGCAAGCTGAGATCTCTGCGTGCGTTCGTGTTTGTTAGGTCTCAGGGACCGTACGGGATCGGCGTGAAAATGCGCGAGGAAAAATTCAGGTCCTTGCTGGGAGATTCATACGGCATCGTCAGGAGTCTGCGCTCTGATTTTAAGTTCATCTTCCAAAAAAGCAGCTGAAAATACTGTAGTATGAACATCTCATTTAAAATATGATTCGTGCTTATTGATAAACAGATCGTTAAAAAAGGACTTCCATATGAATCCAATCACAATTCAGAATTTGGGCAAAAGGGTGCCAAAGGGTCACACGTCCACTGCACTCAGCCGAGTTTGCTACGGAATCTACATCCATGCTAATTCATTATGAGCTCCATAAAGGTTGGTAACCGCTCCTTACAGCCTCTTTTATGCTCAGTGGGAATTCCGTCGGGATCGTTAGCGTCGTTAGCGCCGGGAGGAAATTTGGAGCGTGTTCAAAAAATCCTCGGTAGCCTCGGTATCGGTTCTTAAACATTGGTATCGCAAAGTCATTTTTAAAGGAAAATAACACAATATTGATGATTGAAAGATATATTACATGTTAAATAAAAATTTCAAGTACAATAAAAAAAAATTTATCTAAAATGTCTGTAGTTTGATAATTTCTGATAATTTCATAATAAATTCTGATGACATTCATAATAATTTTGCTTCATGTCGGTAGCGATGGTACGGTTTCGTTATCAGTTCTTTAGGCCTCAGTATAACATCTTTCATTTCCTTAAGGGCTCGCTGTTGAATTGACAAATTTACTGTCTTCAAAAAGTAATTCGTTACATTACTGCGCTACTTTCTGATAAAGTAACTAGTTCGAGTATTTTTCCACTTTTCCAAAATGAAAACGACTTTGTGCTTCCTCATGCATGTTGTTTTAGTCGAGGCCTTCATAATTATTCTACCATCATCACTCAGTGAAGTTTGACCTATAATCTGTTCACTACTGATACCCCTATCTCACCTACGCCGTTTCGCGCGGTGGCCGTAAGTACGGTTCATCAGGATTCACCGCCAGTTTCGGTGCTGTGATCAGGTTTCCATCTTTCCGCGCGTCGGTCCTCACATAGTCAAAGCGGACAGGTGAGATAGGGGTATAACAGCAGGAATAACAGAGGGGACGGTGTATCGGGGGCGGGGCTTGTAGTACGACTTCCTCACACACACACTAATGGATTGGGAATGACTGCTGTCCGGCTCACGGATTACATAAATTGTCTGAATAACGGATTACATTTTTAGAAAAGTAACTAAGTAGCTGAGTACTTGAATGGCGGAGCGAACGCGTTAGATTACTGTTACATCAGAAAAGTAATCCGAGTTACTCTCTGACCTTACGAATTCTTTACGAATTCATTTGAATTGTTAATGTGGTGTCGCTCCACTTGAAAAATTACCCAGATTGGTACGACAGTTTTATGAGAAATATAACCTTAATGCATCTACTTTATATTCACCGTATTGACTTTTTATTAATTTTCTTAATTATATTATATATATATATTATACATTTTGTTAATTATACTTAAATATAAATAATTTAATCTAATATTTCTCATTAGGAAATTATAGTAAGGAACGTATAGATGGAACAGGAAATGTTTTATTATGTTCCCTCTTTGTAGTTTAATATATTGGTACTATTTACAGTCAAAGTGAAGTTTTTGTAAAAGAAAGTGTTAAATAAACAGCTAATGATTAGTGTGTGTGTGTGTGTGTGTATGTGTTGTTTTTACGAATACAGTGTGAGACAGCTCAAGGTTTCAGCGTCAGTAGCAGTACAGAAGAAGTGATCTCGAGCGATGTGTAATTCTCACTGGATCTCGTTTTCATCGTAAATCCTGTAACTTGTTACTTGACGTTTAACAACAGCAGCAGCAGCAAAGTCGGCGGATCGGAGGCTGCGGCGCGGCGGTGTGGATGTCAGGAGCCGTCTGACGCCGTTGTTCAGTAATCACAGTTCAGTTAGAACGCCGTGCTTTCATCATCTGACCTGTAATTTACTCAAAGAGCTGAAGCGCGCTTTCCTGAGCCAGCGAGGAAGTTGCTGAACACAGCAGTGGTGTAACGGAGGAACAGCGAAGCCGTCTGTAGACACTTTTAACAAGCCGTCCTGAAGGGATAAAATACGACCCGGTGCTTTTCTGGACCGATCGGAAAATGATTTCTAATGTGCGTAACGATGAGTGAGACAAAGCATTCGAATAAAAAAAAAAAAAAAAAAAAAAGAGTAAATAAAACAATAAAAGCTTAAACCAAAGACACTAATTGAGTGACGAGACAGAGCAGGGGGCGGGACTCACTCTTTGATGTGCTTGCGGCAGGGGACCGAGTTCCGCATGCAGGTTCCCGTCAGACGTTCCACGTTCTCCACGACGACGAAGGGCTTCTCCTCTAAAGTCACGATGCTCAGGTGATTGTCGTCTGTCTCGGCGTCGCCGAAAGAGTTGAAGCGCGGCCACACCGGGTACTTCAGCGTCAGGCTGCGGTTCTCCCATTTACCCATCTGTGGTCAAGAGACAGGAACAGTGTTAATGACGGCGGGTCGAGAGAGAGTCGAGAGTGTGACTCTGGCTTCTCATTAATGTGTTATCGTTTCTATAGCAACACTCACAGGGTTTTACACCTCACTATCTATCTATCTATCTATCTATCTATCTATCTATCTATCTATCTATCTATCTATCTAACCCTCTTGGAATTGTGTTATCACACACACCTGAACGCTTCAGACCAACAAACTGCCAAAACTTCTGCACACCTGCTAACGGTCAGTTAATTAAGTGCTGATGATTATCAGCACCTCGCTGCAACTTCCCCTCTCATACCCTGTGGAAGCAGTAAGGGGGGTACTTAGTATTGCCCACATGTTTTCTTGTTAAATGAATAATGCCAGAGTGAAAAACGTTATATGAAGGTGTTTGTCTTTGAGTTTCTATTTGCCTAATCCTGAGACTCGCTACGATCAGATGATTTTTATTACACGTTTACACAAAAAAACACACAGAATTGAAGAAGCACTAATTTTTACTCTCATCTGTCTTTCCATCCATCATCTCTCCCTCTTCCTATCCCTGCTTCCTCCCCGCTCTCCGTCCATCTCATCTTTTGAGCAGAAGAACATCGCTGGAAGACGACGAGGCATCAGTAAGAGCTTTAACGAGCTCAACCTCCGAAATGTCGGAACCATTCGGCAACTTGTGCACGATGAGCGACAGGGAACTTCCGCACCCACCCTACTGACTACATACAGTAATAAGAAGTAAGTAATAAGGAATAGAGTACAGTGGAACCTTGGATTACGAGCATTACTCGTTTCCGGAAGTGGGCTCGTATTCCAAAACACTCGTAAACCAGATTGAATTTTCCTATAAGAAATACTGAAAACTCAAATTATTCGTTCCAGAGTTCCAAAAAAATAAATACATGAAAATAATTAATACAACATATCAAGTAAAAATAAAACAAATTAATCTGCACTTTACCTTAAAAAATTTACAAAATAAATCCCGATAGATAAGAATTTGTGCGTTCAGGCGCTGTGTGTGTATGTGTATAATTAGCCTATTCCTCGCCTCGTCTTACACAGTAAAACTCCTCCTCCCTCCCTCCCTCCCCCCACCTCACAACAAACACAGACACACAATGGAAACACTGTTTTAACGGAAAAGAAATGAAATCTCTCCAATGACTCTCTCAGGAGTGTGTTTATGGGAATTTTGGACCGTTCTTGACACTGATGTTGGATGAGAAGGCGTAGCTCGCAGTCTCCGCTCTAATTCATCCCAAAGGTGTTCTAGCGCGTCGAGGTCAGGACTGAAGTTCTTCCACACCAAACTCACTCATCTATCTCTCTACATACCGTATGTAATCCCGTTCTCCTTCTCTCTCTCTCTCTATCCCTTCCTCCCTGTTTCTTTTCTTATTTCTTGATAAACAACAACCTGTTTCTTTTTATTATTAACTTTGAAAGCGAGAGAGAGAGAGAGAGAGAGAGAGCATGCTGCAGTACGGAGTGTTTATAGCTCCTGTAGCATCACACAGGACAAACTGGACATAGAAATGAATAAAACTCAGTGTGGTGTAAGAGATGCTGTGGCGTGAGGGGAATAAAACAGCGCAGCGTGCGGTAATGGAGACAGCGCTTCACTCCACCACAACACTGATGATGATGTCGGTTCTGTTGCGGCTCTGTTGAGGCTCACTGTGTAATTCCGGATTCCTGGCTCTGCAGTAAGGCGTGTATTCGAGTCCGGCTCTTGTTTAACTAATAACCCTGATGTTTTGCTCCATGCAGAACATTCCAGAATATCTGGAGCACAACAACGCTGAGTGCACGAGCATCAATTCTTAATGCGAAAGGACTCAAAGTGCAGAACCGCTCTCGTGCTCGTTCTCTCTCTCTCTCTCTCTCCGTTCTGCTTCTCCGTCTTGTTTTCTTCAGGCGTTTGATCTGCTCTCGTCCTTTCTTACCCGAGTGCGTTCATGCATTCAAGCTGACTTTACATTTAAAAAGTGTCTCTTTGAGACTCGGCCGCCCTTGAAAACTTCACGGATGTTGCGTGGAGCACATTTACACACACACACACACACACACACACATTTTACCTTTAATGTCCTGCGCTATTAAGCGACTGCAAGACCAAACCAGCGTAATGAAAAGCTTTTATTTTTCACCTCACACAGCGGTAGCATGAAGGTGTTTCAAGGATCAGCGCCGACGGCTCTTAGTTCCCCTTCTTCCATCTTAATAGTACATTTTCTCCTGAATTAGACCTAATTCCAGAGAAGGTTCTGTTTCCGATGTATTCCCCCGAGACCCTGTGAGCATGTTCCAGACCATAAAACGCTCAAAGGGTGAAAAGGATACAAACACGAGACTACACGTCGACACGCGAGGAAATAAGAAACGTCATGCTGACTTTTATAACCACGCACCTCAGATAAACACCTAGCTCCAAGCTTTTCCACTTAAATTAAAAATAATAATAAATAAAAAAAACTGCTAAGCAATGAAGCGGAAAAAGGAGAAGAGGACGAGAGAGATAAAGACAGACGCCAGTCTTCCAGGTCCTGAGTAAGAACAGCGCTCAGAATCGCACGAGCTTATTAGGTAAATATAATTAAAGAGAGGCTTGACGACGCAGCCGTGCGGAGAATCTGCATTAACGTCCCTAATTTTATCCACACGGTAATGCGGGGAGGTTTTTTTTACGAGGAAGGACGCGCGCTCCTTATTTATTCGCTTGACTTGCCTGAGTGTGTTAAAACAGCGCGTTTGAGTTAAAACGCTAAAAGATCTCCTCTTTCCCATGATGCCTGGGTGAGAATTATACCTCATCCTGTTTTAACAATATATACTGTACAGTACCGTGCAAAAGTCTTGACCCCACTTATTACTTCACACTTCAGTTTCAGATGAATGTTGTTTTTTTGTTTTGTTTGTTTCTACGAATCCGTCCAGATTAAAAAGGTGCAGATGATGACAGATGATGAGGAGGTGATTAGTTTACTGCTGATGCTGAATGCTGAGCGGGTGGAACGGACCAGAGGGGAGATGAGGTCGCTTGAGGTTGCTGCATAAACATACATAAATTGTATCTTTAGGCATTTTGTAGCATTTCGAGATCAAACATCTGTTCCAGTTTCTTTCATTTAATCTCATTTAAATTAGTTTGATATAAAGAAATGGGGCGGCATGGTGGTGTAGCGGTTAGCAACGGTGTCGCCTTGCACCTCCAGGGTCCGGGTTCGATTCCTGGCCTGGGTTGATTCCCGTCTCTGTGTGCGAGGAGTTTGCATGTTCTCTCCCCGTGCTTGGTGGGTTTCCTCCGGGTTCTCCGGTTTTCTCCAACAGTCCAAAGACATGCAGATTAGGTTAATTGGCGTTCCCAAATTCCCCAGAGTGTGTGACTGTGTGTGTGTGTGTGTGTGCCCTGTGATGGATTGATACTTAGGGCGCCTTGTGCCCTAAGTCTCCTGGGATAGGCTCCGCCCCCCGCGACCCTGAATACAGAATAAAGCGATATAGACGATGAGTAAGTGAGTGATGAAGAAATGGAGGGCTCAAGACTTTTGCACAGTTCTGTATGTATACTGTCTCTATAATATACAGTATATATATTTGAATACCTTGTTGTTTCCATAGTAATAGTTTATTTTAGGGTCTGTGTACCAAAGAACAGAGGTGAGCAAAGTTCACAAATTCTGTACTTGAGTAGAAGTAGAGATTCCCCAGGGCTAATATTCCTCCAGTAGAAGTGCTCTATTTACTTAAAATCACACAAGTACTGACCTTCAAATTTACTTTGTATTAGCTCGCATTAGCCTTTTCTATAGTATAAAAGCTCTCTCTCTCACACACACACACTCTCTCTCCTTAAATAAGACGACCAAACAAATCTAAATCTTGCAAAACGGAAGTCACGTACAGCAATTACACATAATAGAAATAAAATGTTGAAATAGCATGAATAGCATAAAATAGCATAATAGCATAAAATATTGAAATTCACACTGAAAATACTACACGCCGCATTAAGTGATGCGACGCCATACGGAAATGCAGTGAAGTAAAAGTACAGATATTTGCCGTACTATCGAGAGGAGTAAAAGTAAAAAGAACGCTCCAAAAGAACTACTTGAATACAGTAACAAACCTGTGCAATGGAGTCTCCAGTGTCAAAGCGTACCTTTACTGATGTCTTTGGCTGTTTCTACAATAACTTCTACAACGTAAGCTATAACTTGTTTCTCTGACATTCCACAGAATCGACTGGATAAAAAGTATCGCATGTTCTTCATCACATCAGAAAGAGCTTATTTGTTGACAAAATGTTGTGACATGAGACAGATAAAACATTATCACGTTCTGAATACGAATAAAAATTCAACGTCGCTTGCTGAGTTGTCAGCGCAGTTGTCACGGCCGCGAGACACAACGTTAGCATTTTAATCGCTGTCCCCCCTCCGAGCGCCTAAGCATCCCGCGCGCTCAATCTGGCTCTGTTTCCTGATGCCGGATGAATCGCAGATGAGCGACAGGACCCATGGGTCATTATCGCCACCACCTTCAGGACCCGCAGATACCAGGTCTTTATCTTTAGCGGCTCTGCGCCTCTGCAGATAAAGAGGAACAGATTAGAAATCGGCGTCTTTGCTCGATACGGACAGCAGAAAGCTCGTCCAGGAGGGTCTGTTCACAGATAAGATAAACGGCCCACGTCCAGGTTTGTTCAGGACGGATAATTAATGACTGTGTGAGACGGAGAAGCCCGGGTGCGCTCCGAGCCGGGGAAATGTCGAGTCTGCAGGTTGTTAAGAGTACACATATACAATCTGCATTTTACAGAATCCGCTGCGGTCTCTAGAGGACTGACTCCAGTTAGATGGGGCTAATAGACGCACTGGATCATTTATCCTTTACATTGTACAGAGACGCCTTCAGGGATCGGTTGACATTGTATTTTAACGCGTTAGCTCACGTGGAACAACCATAAACAGCTACGTTTACAGTCACAGTAATATTTGATACATACAGTACGTTGGTGGAGGAAATGAAAATAAAAGTAAAAAATCTATGATCGTTTGTGACCTCGCGACAGGACGTTCAAAATAAAATAAAAAGTAAATAAAATGCTTAAGATGTCTGTCATAAGTTGTGTAATTGGAAGCCAATATGCTGAAAAATATTGTACTGAGAATATTCTACTATATGTGTATTTCTAGATCAAAAAAACAAACAAACCAAAAAAAATGTTGAAATGAGAAATTTCTTTTCTATGATTCTCCCATGTTTTTTTTAAATAATAAAGCACTTGCTACAGTATAAATCCTATCATTATATATACTATGCATTACAAAGTACAAAAAAAAAAACTACAGAAATTTAATTCAGTTTTATTTGTACAGCAGTTTTTACACTTTTTGTCGACTTAAAGCAGCTTTACAGAAAAAGAATGCTCGATATGAATTAAAAAGTGTATACATTCATCACTTCATCAGTTTGTGAACGGAGACCACATGACAACGTGTGTACTCTTGATAGAGGTTTTTTTTTGTAAGTTGATTGCATTATTATTTTAAGGAAGGAGTCTCCAGTGTTAATGGTCAACAATGTGTGACTTTAAGTGTTGCACTTGAATTTTTGTCTCAATAACGTGTGAGAGTGAGAACATGTTGCAGATGAGTTGACGGTGACAGATTTGATGAAATCTTGAAATCTTCACAAGAACAAACAAGAACAAACAAGACAAACGGTACGAAGGCTAAAAGAAAGCTATGCCACGAGCGTTAGCATACACACAAACAAAACAAAACAAAAACGAACTAATTCAACCAACGTCTCGCAGAAGTAGCAGAGTAACCGCAAGAGACATACAGTAAACAGGTCTAGTTATGTTCAGTGTTCCACAATAACATACATTTATACAAATCATCAAAGGTGTGTAGTAACGAGTTACATTTACTCCGTTACATGAACTGTAAGTAACTTTTTGAAGAAAAGAAATAAATAAATACTTCTACAGTATGAGTAGTTTTACCGCACCAGAAACGCTACTCTCACTCCGCTACATTCGGCTCCGCTAGAGAAATGCAGCCGGTGGAGCTACAGTACCATGTGACTGTGTTTCACCAATCAGATGTAGCAACAATAATCACATGACTCTGTTTGACCAATCAGCCGCAATTCCAATAACCGCATGGAGTTAAATCAGCACACGGTGGGGGGGAGGGGCTTGTCTTCAGCGGAGATAGACAGTGAAGTAAACATGTCGCGGGTAGTTTAGCTGTTTTATTGTTTATAATGTTGCAATCTTAACATAATGTATATAATTAGCAAATAGAAGCAAATTTTCGTTAACTGTGTCCAGCAGAACAAATGTACGGTTCAGTGAGACTCTTGTACACTCTGTATGTTCTAATGTTATTTTCTGCTGAGTCATTTGCAGGGCGACTGAATATACTGTACAGCAAATCTCACACAGTTATATTGTGAAAAAAAGGGAAATTAGGAAATGTCTGTTTCTTGTTCCTTAATTTGCTATGTTGTAAAGATATTTAGTTTTATTCATTTATTTTATTACATTGTGTATTTTATTATTTGGAAATGTCGCAATTTGTACATTATTTTGTCAGACTGCTTACATCATAAAAAAAAAAAAAACAATAATAATAATCAGACATAATGATGAAGCAGTTACTCAGTATCTTTTTACCGAATACTTTTTTACTCTCACTTCAGTAATATTTTGGATTCATACTTTTTACTTCTACTTTTTATTTATTTATTTATTTATTTATTGTAATATTATTTTGAAGTACAGCTACGCTTACCTGAGTACATTTTTTTGTCGACTCTACCCACCTGTGCAAATCATGTGGCAGCATCACAGCAGCACAGACCCAAAGAAAAAAAATCACCTGGTCTTTTTTGAATCGTCAAATGTCCAATTTGGACGAGTCCCTGCCCATGTTCGTCTGGGATTCCGGTTCTTCTTATTATTGTAGTTCATCTACTTCAGTTTGTCATGTTTCTTCACACGCTGTGATGCTTTTCTGATCCCCGCGGTTGTACAGAGTGTTTATTTGTATTATAGAGTTGCTATATTCTCCCCGTCAGCTCAGGCCGCGTCTCATCCTACAGACGCTCCGCTCGCAGGATGGATTTTGTTTCGAGTAGCGTTCCGTGTAAACTCTACAGCACGTCCAGCACCAACGCCCGCGTCACAGTTACAGATCAGACTTTTACCTCCATTCTGATGTTTGATGTGAAGATGAACTGAAGCTTTGGCCCAAATCTGCATGATTTTATACTCGGTGCTGCTGCCACATGACTGGCTGATTGGATGAGCGTATAAATGAGCAGGTGTTCCTGCTAAGAAAGTGGGCGTCGAGTGTAAATATATGAACTAAAATGATCCAACAACAAGTCCAGACCGAATCGGTGCTGAATCACCTGACTGACTCCATAAATTCATATCATCATACAGGCTTTAACGTTTTTTTTTGTTTTTTTTTGCAGACCTGCAAGTAAGTTAGATTAGCTAGCCATTCCGATCCAGATCAGCTTTGCCTCTGGCAGATCTGCATCACATCCTCCATGGCACCGGATGGTGGTTGTAGGTCTTAAACCTGAGGTCGACCTCAGCTTGTATTTGGGGTTAAACTGCATTGCTTTGATATCATGGATTTGAAAAATATGCATTCTTTACTCTTATTATCAATCGGAATTATTCCACAGCCAAATATAGGAGCTTGCTGAAAGTCCAGAGATGAACATGAGATGTTCCTGATGGACAGCAGATCAACCCTGGTGCACGTGCTCCATTAAAAGCGGTCTAGCCTGGCCTGTTCTTTACACAATATTAAACGTAACTAAAAACAGATTTTGTTTACAGCACTGCTCTTTAATAAATAAAAAAGAAAGTAATCATTGATCAATTGCTGGGTTGAAAGTGAAACGATACTCTCCATGTCAAGCTGTTTTATGACTAACTGTAACTTCATCACTTCACCATACCATCATATGGTTTCTTATTTTCCTCTAACAGCAGGAAATGTTATTGCCACCTACTTGCATCTAATGCTGTGCATTTCCTCTCTACGTTTGAAAATATGCACGAGTCTGTACCAAAGGGAACTTTTTTTTTTTTTTTTAGTTTTTTTTTCCCCCTCCCTTACTCTACACCTACACCTCTGGACAGCATGTAGAGAGTGAGCTCTCATAAATTCATACCGAGTCCATATCGATCCGTTCCCAGAAGGCTGCATCTATTATATGGCTTTTTCCTTATTAAATCGAGAGCCATATTAGTCGATACGGAACCATCTCGCAGTGCACTGTGGGAGAAGCTATTATACTAATATCGACTGCCTCTATTAGTGCTTCTGGACCTGGATTGTGTGTTCTGCATCCTGCGTATGGCACCGAATTAGTAGTACTTATTGCTGTGCTGATGGACCCCCTGGTGAGTATTACTAGGTATTAGCATCTGTTTCCTTTTCATAGTTTCGATCACAAGCGTCAATCCACGTTCGGTAAAAATGCCCCTTTTATGTGAGAAATATTTAGATTTTAAACCATGAAGCCGGTCGTTTATTCCGGCAACACAAGTTTCCAATGACATCATTAAACAAAAGAACGGGAGAAAAAAAATCACTGTTTTTACACCGAGACGGCCGATGCCGAGAGAAGGATCTCGATTTACAGCCCCCTCCCTCTAATTAAACTGATCCTCGCTGCTGCGCAAACATCCCTGCTGATAACTGAGACCATTTTGCAGCCTCATATCACGCCAGCGTTTTTGTCGTCTATTGAATCAAATCTCTGTCTCAGCAGCTTCCCCAGTCAGCATAAATGACCCACGGAAGAAGAGGCTTCACATGGATCTACAATAAGTGCAAGCTGTATTATCGATGAGGTGCCAAGGAGCAGCTCGAATGATGGCATAACATCTTAATGAAGCCGAACTGAACTGCAGGGCGTCCCAAAAGTCTCTATACACAGGGGAAATTAACGTCTTTTACTGAAATCTCTTCCAGCTTTTTTTTTTTACACTTAGTTTCTATATATACAGTGCAGTGAAAAAGTCTTGGCCTATTCCTAATTGATTGTTTTGTTTGTTTTTTGCATATTTGTCACCCTTAAATCATTCTGATTATCAAACAAATGTTAATGTAACACAAGGATAACCAGAGTAGATACAAAATGTAGTTTTTGCATGATGATTTCATTTAATAAGGGAAAAAAGCTGTCCAAATCTGCCCTGTCTGTACTGTATGTATAAAATAATTTCTCCTTAAACCTAATAACTGGCTGTGCCACCCTTGCTGCCAATAACTGCAATCAAGCGTTTGCGATAACTGGCAATGAGTCTTTCACTGTGGAGGAATTTTGGCCCACTCTTCTTTGCAGATTCGTTTTAACTTCAGCCACACTGGAGGGTTTTCGAGCAGAACAGCCTGTTTAAGGATCTCGATCTGATTTAAGTCCGGACTTTTGACCACCCCCAAAACTTAATCAATTAATTAATTAATTTATTTATTTATGAGCCATTAAGAGGTGAACTTGCTGTAAACTTGTTTCAGGTCCTTGTCCTGCTGCATAACACAAGTGCACTTAAGCTTGAGGTCACAAACTGATGGCCGGACATTCAAGATCCTCTTTCAGGATTTTCTAGTTTCATGGTACCATCAATTATGGCAAGTCGTCCAGCCCCCAACCAACCATCTCAATACCACCACCAAGATGTTTGACTGTCGGTATGATGTTCGTTTTATTAACTTGTACACCAGATGTAACAGGACAAAACATTCTAAAATGTCCACAAAATATTTTCCAAAAGGTCTTAGGGATAATCAAGATGTTGTTGTTGTTTTTTTTCAACTGTGAGAGGTTTCTGAGAGAGGTTTTTTTTTCAACCTCGGAACTCTTCCATGGATGCTATTTTTGCCCCCAGTCTTTTCTTACTGTTAGATCATGACCACTGACCTTAACTGAGGCCTGCAGGTCTTTCGATGTTGTTCTGGGTTCTTTTATGAGCTCCTGGATGAGCTGTCGTTGTGCTCTTGGAGCAATTTTACTAAACCGGCTGTTCCAAGTTATCTCCATTTGTGGATACTGGCTCTCATCATGGTTCATTAACGTTCCAAAAAAAACCCTTTAAAACCCTTTACTCTGATTATTGAATTACTTTATATCGTCTTTAGTGTGGTTCACTTTGTCAGACAGATCCTATTAAAGTGATTTCTTGATTCGACAGGTGTGGCAGTAATCAGGCTTGGGTGTGGCAAAAAGAATTTACAGTAACGCAGCTTTCAAAAATATGTGGCTAATCACACAGTGGACAATTATTTTTTTTACATACGCCAGGTAGATTTGGACAGCTGTTTTTCCTTAATAAATGAAATCATCATTTAAAAACTGCACTGCTATATACATGTACTATATATATATATATATATA
>QMIH01000470.1:365338-375530 GCA_003987875.1 Clarias batrachus | reverse complement strand
AAATAAATACGTAAAAATAATTAATACAATCTATAAAATGAAAATAAAACAAATTAATCTGCACTTTACCTTTTTAAAAAAAGTACAAATAAATCCTGACAGATGAGTGTTTCCGTTGGTGCGCGCAGGCGCCGTGTGTGTGTGTGTGTGTGTGTGTGTGTGTGTGTGTGTGTGTGAGAGTGTGTGTCCGGTTGTCAAACCGGGACAAAAGGGATAAAGCGCATGACTCTTAGCCCTACTTAAACATTTGAGCGGTGCAAACTTTTAAAGAAGGCAACTCGTCTGTGAATGCCAATATGATTCTGCCAAACAAGACGAGTTTTCTCTCAGGTTTATAATGCGCACCATGGCGTCGACAAGGTGTCTTCAAACAGCTCGAGTGATGCCATGAAATTATAACTACCCGGGAGGGATGAGGGAAGAACTCAAGCTTTTCGATTAGAAAAGGAGTGGAAAATTCAAAGCATCAAATTCTACACTACACCAAAACACTTCCATAGGATTTACCATCTAATCAGCATCTTAGGCAATTCCATGACATTGCAATGATCTCTATCTGTGACATGTGACAAAAAATGGTGAAAGAATTTTCAGTCAGGGCTAAATTGCCCACGACTACAGGAGTGCACAATTAACATGCTGCTGCCTGAAGCATAACTGGCGAGCTTTCTTTCTGTTCACGCCCACCACCATGCGATCGACAAGGTGCCACGCAACAGCGTGACTGCTCCCAGAACATTCTGCTACACGGAAAGGAGAAGCAAAAGAAAGAAGCATCAATTCGACTCAAACAAGACAAGCGTAATGTATTCAAACACCCACAAGGTGCCACAGTGCAGCTCCAGGGATCCTACAACATTTTAATGAGCTCTGATTGAAAGTTATAAGGGGGTAGTGAAATACATTTTGGGCCAGGCTGAATTAAAGAGGAAAAACAGGAGGGTGAAAAATCACTTACTCAAGCACTTCTAGGAGTATAATCCGAGCCAAAACAAGACACGTCATCTAACGGATTATGACGAATACCCACAATGCCGCAGACACGGTGCCACAGGGAAGCCACGACATCTTCATCCTCAGCAAAATAATGGAGCTTGGGATCATTTTGGGCCTGGCCAAATTAGCGGAAAATCAATAATCAGCCCGAACAAGACGAGCCTTCTGATGAATTTAAGCACCAAATAAGCCATCGACATCGGAGGATAATTCGCTTAAAAAAAGATGCACTCTAACTGATTTATATCCCCACACTGGCATCGATAGAGCTTCATTAATGATGCCACGTCACCCAAACGAATGCTGACTGCGAGATATGAAGAGTGGCAAAATTAAGGAGCCGGGCCAATTTTGAGATAAATTACAGGAAAAATCATGAGCATGAGGAACAAACAACCAAAAAATCCTTTAAGGTGCTACTGAGCAGCTGGAGAGATTCTCTAACATTTTAATGAGCTCTGATTCCAAGACAGAAACAGAATAAAGCCTATTGAAATCGATTTCAGGCCAAATTTCGGGCTAAATTGAAAAGTTTAATATAATCAGCCCAAACAACATGTACTCACTCGTTTAAATATGCACGATGCCACTGACACGTTGCCATGGCGCAGCTAGAGTGATGCCCAGACATCCTAATGAACCCTGACTGAGCGATAAGAAGAGCGAAGCAAAATTAAGGAGCTCAGGCCAATTTTAAGCCCAGCCAAATTAAAAAGGAACGCAGCAGAAAATCGAGCACACGCCTTTTAAAGAAATCTAAAAGGCCACCATGGCATGGCCATAGTTTTTTATTTATTTATTTATTTATTTTTTGCGAGCAGCTATAGCGAGTGATGTTTAATGAACCCTGACTCAGAAATATGAAGAGAGCAACAAAAGAAAGAACCTCAGACCGATTTTGTGCCGGGCCAAATTAAAAAGGAACAATCTTTCGAAGACAATCCAGACGCCCACCATGGACATGAACAAGGTTCTAGCGAGCAGCTTGACATTTTAAATGATTACTGAAGGGAGCTGCAAAGGAAAGTAGCGCCAAAGAACTCGGGCCATGTTTGTGCGGGGGCCAAATTGAAGAGGAACGCATGCTGGAGTGAAAAATGAGAGCAGTTTTCCGAGGTGACAGCAGTTCACTCTGCCTTCTCTGTTCCCTGCCTGTTTGGTAAAGGGGGAATAATGTGAGCGGCAAAGCAGTTTATGTCTTCCTAGCATAGTCTATGACTTAGCGCTTAGACCAACTCAGTGCAGGTTTCAGCAAGGTCAAGGAGACAGAGGGATTAGCTCGACATTCCATTACTGCGTCTGACAATTGTATCAAACTCTATCAGAGATGCTCAGATTTATGGCGGAACATCAAGCGGCCGCTCAGATCTGAGGCAAGATGGACGCAGTTGACCCTATCTGAAGATTGCTTGGGGGGGGGGACTAAATTGCACAACACAAGTGATTCGCCATGCAGCCATTCAGGCTAGGTCGAGGGAAACAGATTGTGCAAAAGACAGGGATTAGAATTGAACGGGGGAGAAGATGCGGCCTTGTGCGAATTCATTACATGTCAAATGCATCCATTTTCCTTTCCTCTATGGATGCATCACAGATTGAACCGAAGTGGAATTGATCTTACGACTTATGGCATCCTGTGAAAACCTTTCATAAAAGTTTGAAACGAAATATTTTTCAAAACTGAAATTGGTTTTAACAGGGTGTTAACATGTGCGTATAAAATTGTAGTATTTAAAAAAATAATAATAATTAAAAAAAAACGAAATTCCCATTCCAGTGAAGGAAATAAGAAACACCATCCTGACCCACTTTGTTAGCTAGTAAACTTAAACTTATCTAGTAGCATACTAACAACACAACTGCTAATAGGATTACAGGCTTTACTAACTCAAATTAGCATGTTGCTTTTATTTATAACGTCTCTGATCCAAAACAAGGTTTGCAATTTTTGTTTTTGTTTTTTGTCCAGAAGTACAATATATGATCTTCCCACCTCGGACCTCAAACTAGCACAATGTCTGCTAAACAATTCTAAACATTGTTAAACAACACTGCTGAGGAGCCACTGGAGATACATAAAGTATTTTTATGGCAATTATTTTGTTTCCTTATCTCATACAGTAGTAATGACTCTGTCATACCCAGCTGTCCCTCCGTGTTCCTCTTCCGTGGTTTAACAACTAATCCTCCTATTCGGTGGCTCACCCATGCTGAGAATTCTTATATATTTTTACATCACGCCTGCATGAGGCAGCTTAGCCCCCTTTCTCAGGTTGTTTGCTGAGGTGGGCGCCTCACGCTGACACCGATAATTATACCACAGGGAGCGTCGCTCAAGCGTCATCTCCTAACCATCCTGGGAGAACCGTTTTCACGCAACAGCGGCTTTAAATCAAATAATTTAGTGCACGGTTCAACATCATCGCCGTTCTAGCGTGTCTGGTAGAGATACAAGGTTTAAATGGAATATAGATTTTACAATAAGAGCGATTTAAACATCAAGTGTTCCTGTGTCAAAATAAACATGAAAAAATTGTAGCATCGGGAAGAGCGTGTTCAGGGATAGTCTGTGTGAAATTTGCTAGACTATCTAACTAATGTTTGGAATTTCTGACAAACTCTTTATTAGTTAAATTAGCTAAACTAATATTTGAGAGACATTCGTGCTAGTCAGCTAACACAAGCTAATCTGACAGGATGTCTAAGATGTTAAATCCTTATTTTAAAATATTTAAAATGTTCATTGCCATCACTTGCTCCTTCTAGCAAGCTAACTAGCAGAACTTTTGGAAAATATTTCCAATTAATTAATTAATTAAAATCAGTCCTGTTTTATGAACTGTTTATTCTTCACTCTTGACACTTACTAAAATACCTGACAGGATTTAGGACATTATGAGATTATATTGGTACAGTACAGTAGCAGCTGCACTAGCTAGCATAAGCTAACTGAGAAAATTTTCATGTTGTATTCCATAACATACTATATAGCCTAGCCTTCATTGATAATGTTAGCAATTTAGCTAGCGTGAACAAAGCTGATGTAATTTCTGAGATACGTTTTTCTTATCGTGTCATGTTTCTTAAAATAATTCATCTCTACGTGTAAAACTAGCAAAAACTAATTTGATAAACTACATTCTTAAATATATGTAAAATAATGCTAATTATTAGCTAATGCTAACAAGATAGCTAAGCTAATCTTACAGGATTTCTTAGAAACTTTCAACCATGTATTCATTTAATTTTCACTGCTGACCTTAAATGCTAACCTAAAACAATTCTGAGATTTTAGGGTTATGCTGTATTCCTGACGCTAGGCAGCTTGCTAACATGAGCTGTCCTGAGAGGATTTATTGTAATGTTCCCAGCTAATGTTAAGCTGCTAACACTGATGATATCTGACAGGATATCTGGGAGAAATTTAGTCATGCATCATTAAAACATTAAATCTTGTAGTGCTGACACTAAACAGTTGTTTTAGCTAGTATTGTTAAATATGTTGTTAATTTACATTATGTGAGGCACCTTGGTCCTGGAGGAACGTTTGCTGAACTGTACTGTATATGGTTGAAATGAATATAAAAGCCTACATGACTTGACTTGAAAATTAATTGGAATACTGTATGTTGAAAATCTTATAATGCTAACAATCTAACTAAATGAGCTAATGACATAATGAGCTAACTGGACATGATATCTTGGAACATTTTAAGCGTTCATAATATTTACTCCTTTTTAATATGGGTTTTGATTCATAAGAAATTTCTAAAGCTATATGTTTAAATGTTTATAACCTCCACTGCGAATGCTAACCAGCTAGTTAAATAAGCTAACCTAAAAATAAGCTACCCTAAGCTAAACGCTTTCTGTGAAAACTTTAATTAAAAGTAAAGAAAAATATTTAAAAATATTAAAAAATATTTGCAGACTTACTGCTTGCACTTCGGAGCTACCCAGATAGTGTTTCTGAGAAAAGATTTAAAGCCTTAAATGTTCTTGCTAGCTAGAGTGAGCTAACCTGACATGATTTGAGAGATGCGCTACTGAGTCATATTTGAAAACATTTGCATATTGCTGGTTACGTAATGCCGTATAAGCTGTAATTTTGTGCATGCTATGAAAAAATATCTTGAAAGAATGTTTACTGCTGGGCAAAAGTTTTGAGCTGAAGTTTTCCAGGAAACTCACACGACCCGCAAAACTCAGCCAATCCATAATAAGCGAGCGTGGCGGTTTCTGTTCCTGTAGGGTTTTGCACTTCCAGAGAGTCTTGTATGAAAATAGAACATTTTGTAATAAATGCAGTATGATCAGCTCCTTGTCTTTCTTCTCGCCGCCTCCTCCAAGCCTCTGAAACGGGACTTGGCTCTGCTGCTGCTGCCTTTAGCTTCGTATGTTATAGAGCTGGCCTTTTGCCAGAGATATTTATATTCCGTTTCACATGTAAGTAGTGATTACTGCTTAGTCGCTTTGCATTGCTCTGGAACTGATCTGTGTGTTTGTTCATTTCATGGATTCAGTATAAAAACAACAAGCAGCAGCTTATTCGAAGGTGTAAAGCTGATGATTTTCCTATAACAGCATGCCATGTGGTGTGATATTCCTTATGATATCTCATGTTGCCAACATTTACAGATTTGATCAAACACACACACACACACACACACACACACACACACACACACACACACACACACACACACACACACACACACACACACACACACACACACACACACACACACACACACACATTTAGCTATAATGAATGTTGCAGAACATCCATGATATACACAACATGGTTTTTGTTGCATTTTTTTTACATTAAAGCTGGTGTTTCTTCACCATTATCTCTTTTTTTCTCGTCCCTTTTTGTGACAAAGTACTCCACACAGCGTAACCTCTTCCATCCTGGAGGTGTCGATGGATTATTGTTTTTACTGTGGACACTATTGTTATTGTTCACAGCTAATGCTATGATGCTCAGTATTTGGCCAAATCAGTAATGACATTGTACCCAAATACATAGAGTTCAATATGGAGTCTGTCCCTATTTTTGGAGCTTTAACAGCTCTCACGCTTCTTGGAAGTCCATCCACAAGATGTTGGAGTGTTTTTGTTGCAATTCGTGCCCATTCATTCTCTAGCGCATTTATGAGGTCAGGCACTGATGTTGGACGAGAAGGCCCGGCTCACAATCTCCATTCCAGTTCATCCTAAAGGTGCTTGATGGGGTTGAGGTCAGGACTCGGTCGAAATCATCAAACCGTGTCTTTATAGCCCTCGCTTTGTGCACTGGAGCACAGTCATGTTGGAACAGAAGAGGGCCTTCCCCAAACTGTGGCCACCAAGGTGGAAGCATAGCATTGTCCAGGATGTCTTGGTATGCTGAAGCATTAAGATTGCCCTTCACTGGGAATACGGGCCCTGACTGAAACACCTGAATTCAATAATTTAAAAAAAGTTTGGCCAAATACTTTTGTATATGAGAGAAATGTAATAATGCATCATAAAACATTGAATCTTGTAGCGCTCAACAATTGAACTAAACTGACAGAGCATTTTGTACACCTGTCATTGATAAAAATTAGCTACTGTAACGTGACTGTATATTCTTAGACTTCATGAACGTAATTGCTAATGACGCCCTAAAGTAACGAGTTAAAGTGAGCTAATGATGAGATTTCTGTCAAATCTGTAGAAAATTTAAAGCCACGTTCTGAATATATACAGTATGTTCACACCTTCTGACCAATCAGAATTCAACAGCACTGTGGTTTAAACCACGATTTTGATAAACCGCATTATATAAAAATAGGACGAGCTGACGAGGACACTTTTTAAAAATCCCTCTGTCTCTCTCTTTTGCCTGTAGGAAAGCAGTTGGATGTCAGAAATGCAGTGCTTGTCCAGGTGGCAGAGACACATGGTTTGTAGCGGCTGCCATCAACCCAGCTAGATGCCAGACCGATCCATTTCACACCGACAACAACTGATTGGCCACTCCAAGCCAGTCCTCGGGGCACTCCAGCATCTTTAGTGCAGATTGTCTATATGTGTGTGTTTGTGCGTGCTCATCCATGTGTGTCTGTCTGTCTTTCTGTCGAAGTTTATAAGTGTCGCTGTGAGAGAGAAAAAAAAAAAAAAGAGACAGATAAAAAAAAAAAATAAAAAAAAAACACGTCTATGTCTATTTGCTCAGCTGTCACACCTCTCGACTCCGGAGCTCCTCGTCATCCCGAGCCGAGTCTTCCACCCGCCTGAGGACGGATAGATAAATATTTATTTCGGCGCCGGAGCCTACAGGGTCCGGGTCAGCGCGTCTCCACGCTGCAGTTTCGTCAATAATGAAATTCCAAAAGCAAACTCCGTTTTTGATTAAGTCCAGGTTCAAGCCGGCATTCGGAGTCCACGGACTGCAATCATATCTGCCGTCTCGAAAGCTATGATTAAGTGCTATTTTCAGACCGGGGGCTTCGGGTGCAGGTTAAAAGAAGCCGTCGAGTGAAGTCAAGAGTGCAATATTGGCCTGCAGAGCGCTTTAAGTTGTAATGGATTATACGACACGCGGGCGAGGTGTAATTACGGCGCTGTCATGCGCGCGATCGTGAATTAGTAACACGTGATTGCGTGTTTATGGCATATATGGGCATCGTGGGAGTTTTAGAGAGTAATGTCAGCCTTGGAAAGTCATAAATGTCTAGAGTTTTATGTAACGTAATTGATTTTCTGACCCTCCTGAGCAATATGATTTCTCAGTAACATGAGAGCTGGTTTCAAACGGTTAGTTTGGTTCTTCTGAAGAGTTTTTTTATATAACTTTTTTTTTCTAAATTAAGGTGCTTCTATGTACATTACCACAGGTCTTGGTTGTTATATAAATCTTCCAGTTCTGCACACTGAGTGTAAGGATTGTCACCGGGAAAACGAGTACAATGTAATTAATCAGGGACAAAATGAAGAACAACCTTCGTTCCAAGCAAAAATGCATTTCAAAGGTCAGCTGAGACTCATATGACGCTTCTGTAGTCCAACTGAGCCATTTTTGAAAGAAATGGTTTATTTTGTAAAAAAAAAAAAAAAACACTTTTCTTTCCTTGGAAATAGCTGTATGGTTCTGATTAATTTAAGTAAAAACTGTCATTGCCAAGCTGCTGTGTTGCGTTGAGGAACAAAACAATGATCCCTTACAGAAAAAGCGCCCGACTCCGGGGTGATAACTGTAACTCCACTTCCTCACACCACCATCTATGTCCTTTCTTTTACACTCCATTCAGTGCTTTCGTTCCACAAAAGAGGCGTCTGAACGCAAAACCCGATCAATTAGCCGTCCGCTGTGCTCGCCTGACACACAGAACGTTTATGAAAACAGAGAGCTGGATCCAGCAGCACGCCGAGGCTAATCACTCCTCTTTGTGTGTTCTCTGTTTGCGTCGGATCTACTTCGTCGTTTTTTAATGAACGTGGCCACGACAGATGTTTATGAAACGTGAAGCTGGTGTTCGGCGGGGATCGCAGACGCCAGCTTTTGTAATAACGACTAACATTTACGCAAATTTGCTTTTCAGCAAGCTGTCATTATCCGCACCAAAAAAAACAAAACAAAAAAAAAGACAGCGCGAGAGATATTTTTGAAAGAGAATGGACTGTTCTGTACATTTTTAGCATAGAAGAAACAAACCCACACATTTAGAATTTAACTGCTCATGACCTTTATGACGTCTTTCACAACTTCTGGCAAAATGGTGCTTTTGGGTCAGCTCTCAATAATAATAGCCCATGATGTCATGGTGGCTGGCATTATGTTTTATTTCTATATCCCCATATTTTTTTTAATGGGGAAGGTTTTTTTATTCATTTATTTTAATAAGCGAAACGACAGTGATGCAGACTCCAGCAGTAGCTTGGACAAAAATAACACTGACGTACAGGATTCAGACACAGACTATGACGTGCCTGCTGACCAGCTCGCCAAGGCTCAGTGGGTGAGAGACATGTTAGGGAAGGAGAGGGAGGATTTCGGAGAGCTTTCTGTGTACTCCAAGATAGACGGAAAAAAGCGGAAATATCACCCACGCTGTAAGAGCCGGTGTTCGCTGCAAGCCAGGGGCAAAGTTTAGCCTTCCTGACAATGTACTGCTGTTTCAGGTGTTTTCCAAAATGATCAGAGAGGAGTGACAGAAAAGAAAACTTTAATTTGGCTATGTGTCACCACAGGCATTCTCCAGCTGCCAGCCAGAAAATATTATTGGCAACAAAACAAGTGGGTTTTCAAGGTATCTCCATCAAGCTGTGGAAAGTAAGATGACTTCTCAAATAGCATCTACCTCTCCATTTGGATTTGTGACCCTCTCAAACCAACAAAACATGGTGTCGAGGAGTACAATTCTACTGGCTAAAAATGTCTCAGGTCTTCCCAAGGCACGAAGGGAAACAGAAGAACGGTCTTCTCATCACGTCATCATGGATTTACCCAGACCCTTCTACAAGATTTTCCATGGACCACTTCTTCTCAAGGGGGAGCTTTCGAGCTTATCGTGCTTTTCGAGGACACTAAGACCACGGACCAGATGCCTGAACCAAAAGGGACTCCTCACAAACAAAGCGCTGTTTTTTTTAGCTACTTTTGAATTGAACTGAAAAATGAACTGAAGCTGGCTCAGAATGAGGATGACGTCGCATTCTTTCTGTTTGGCAGGACACCAAGGCTGCCGTGGTAATGTCTGATTCCTGTGATCCCACTGAGAACAATTTCTTGCTAGTCAAGACCGACCGGAGAAAGAAGTTTCACAGGAACGTAAAAGAGTGGCAGAAGAACATGGCACAGTGACTACAAGGATTGCTGTTTAACCGACAGCAACTGATGGAGCCACATCTGAGCTAGACTGTGACAAGCTCTTTGAGAAGAAAAGTGACTTCTGGGGGGGTAAGATGAAAAAGAGTGGCACTGAAGATCATGCTAGTGCCACCATCTGTGGCTGGAAAGTGTTAGAACGTGGCTGTAAGGGCTAGTAGTGTGAGCACATAAGATATGATAAGATTAATCTTTATTAATCCCGAAGGAAATTGTTTCTCCAGTGGCTGCATATTTAAAAATATAAAAGACAACAGAAAAAAAGAAATAATAAAACAATGTACTATAATGTCAAAAAAAAACAGATACATGTATTATGTATTATATACATTATATATA
>QMIH01000470.1:344600-365300 GCA_003987875.1 Clarias batrachus | reverse complement strand
TGCACATAATATTTGATATTGCATATAAGATAGTAATGATATATACAGTGGAACCTCGGATTGCGAGTAACGGGGTTTGTGAGTGTTCCGCAAACAAGCAAAGATTTTTAATGAATTTTGCCTCGAAAACCGAGCAAGTCTTGGTTTACGAGTGCCGGGTATCATGTATCACACATGCGCTCTTGTTTTGACGCCGAGCATCACATGACCACAACTGAGCCAATTATTTTTCTCTCTCTTGCGCTGCGGAATTGTGGGTAATCGTCTCCCCTGCTGGGTCTTAGTGCTCGTCTCTTACCAGTATAATCAACATCAACAAGTTAAAAAGCGAGGTGGGGGGAAGGAGGAGGAGTTTTACTGTGTAAGACGAGGTGAGGGAAGGGGCTATTTCACACACACACACACACACACACACACACACACACACACACACACACACGCACACAAATACACTGGTACCTGCACAGACAAACGGAAATTTTTTAAGGTAAAATGCAGGTTAATTTATATATTGTATCAATAATTTTTATGTATTTATTTTTTGGGGCTGTGAAACGAATAATTAGAGTTTTCATTATTTCTTATGGGAAAATTTGATTTGGTTCACGAGTGTTTTGGAATACGATCCCGCTTCCTGAAGGAATTATGCTTGTAATCCAAGGTTCCACTGTCCATATTGCACATGATTTCCATAATGTTGCATAATTAGTGGTTTTGCATATGATATTGTTTTGTAATAATAATAATATTGCACAATGTATCAGGGCATGATAAAGTTCTATTGATTATGCTGTCATGCCAGCTCCCGAATGAAGGGGAAGAGTTATAGAGTTTGATTGCCACTGGTATAAATGACGTCCTGTGGCGTTCAGTTTTTGACTTTGGTAGTCTCAGTCTGTGGCTGAACGTGCTCCTGCATGACATCAGTGACTCATGTAGGGGATGTGATGTATTGTCCATGATACTGAGAAGTTCCTTCAGCATCCTCCTCTCAGATACCTCAACTAGAGACTCCACCTCCACTCCAATGACAGAGCCCGCTTTTCTGATGAGCTTGTTAAGTCTGTTGGTATCAGCTGATTTTAATCTGTTCCTCCAGCAGACTACAGCAGAGAAGATAATGTTGGAGACCACAGAATGGGAGAACATCTGAAGCATAGTTCTGCATACATTAAAGGACCTGAGTCTCCTGAGAAAGTACAGGCGACTCTGACTTTTTGGTCCAGTCCAGTTTATTGTCAATGTGAACACCCAGGTATTTGTAGCTGTCCACAGCATCCACCTCACTGCCCATGATGTTCATTAATCAATTAACTGTCAATTTAAACCATTTATTTTGGATTTTGGCGTGGCGATACATGAATGACCACACGAAACAATCACAAAATATTATAGAATTTTTTTTTGTACTGAAACTGTTTATCTCTACATCTCTGTGTAGAAATGTAGAAAAAAAACCTGAGTATGAAAAATACTAATTGAGTAATGACTATATCGTTCTATGAATAAATTGTACATGATTTATATGATTTCTACATATTTTAAAATATTTTTACATTTATATTTTTATAAATACATTATAAATCTATTTGAAATGATTTCTGATTCTGAACTGATTCATGTATTATTTAAATAAATGATAAAAACAAGTAGTTTACTACTAAAAATTTCTTTTTTTTCTATAAGTTCACTTCTTCACTTTTTGTTCGAGCACATACGGGTTCGATTCAAAAGCATCCCCGTGCGTGCACACTGTTATTTCCTGCTTTTAATTTCCAACTTCCTGGATTGTTCCTCATAACCAACAATGTGAAATGACAATTTCAGAAATAAACAAGCTTTATGGCTGTGATTAACAAGCAAAATATGATCGTACATATTAAAATAACGAGGTAAAACATTTGAATAATTGTGTTTGTGAACTAAAATCCAGATCTCTGGGGATCCCTATAATGTTTATGTGTAAACCCAGAACTGCGCTGCGTCTCCCACAGGGTTTGATGTGTTTTGATGTATGCGGCATTAGCGCAGCATTAACAGAGCAACGTCCTTCATGGAGAGCTAAGTGGATTTTTTTCTTCCTCATGAGCTTCAGCACTGATGAATCGGTTTTGTCAGATTAATATCAACACAGCGCAGTGCCAAGCCGCATTACATCCTATTACGTTCAGAAAATCTCGGCATCTGTCACAGAGCTGAGGCTCCTCAGGCGCCGGGACTCGTACCGATCTGGGGACGGACTGCCGCGGTCGGGGTTCACAGTTAGCTTCTAAATAAAAAACTGAACTCATTCTTTTCTCATCCATTTTCATTTATGAGCGTCACGTTTAATGTAATACTAACGTTAATGAAAAATCCAGCCTAGACACAGTGGAGACGTTTTTGTGCGTGCTGGGACCCAACGTCCCAGAATGCAATGCAGCAGAGATAAAAGTGCAATGCGTAAAAGGCTGGACAGACTGAAATACTAAAGCGCTGCTGCATCACTCTCCAGTGGCACAACTGTAAACAGGGAATCGCACGGCATTGTGGGTAACCCAGACACACAAGGCTATCCAAGGGGAAGAAAAACAGGTTAAGGCGAACTTTTAGGTGGTTGTTCATTTTTGTAAAAATGATTTCCTGCTCCTGGTTTGGGGCTTGCCTCATGGCAACAGAGCATCGTCAACTAAAATTTACCAAAGGTCTTTAGCAAAAAAGTTTCTAGAGTGTTATAAGGATAGAAACAAAGTAACTCCTCATCGATCAGTTTGTTTTTTTTGCCCCTACACTTCAATCGATATTAACACGTGGCGGCTTGACGCAGAATTAATTAATGTAATTACCTTCGTGCAGATTCAATTTAGCATCAGAAAACAATTTGATCTTTACAGCTGTCCTCTAACAAGCTCGTCTGAAACAGCTAAAGAGAATCTGTAAAACATTTTATGGTCATAACACAAACTCCAGCGAGTGTCATGAGAGTGTGATGCTTTGTTATTTCACTTTAAAATCAACACATTAAACGTTTCTTTTCTAAAACTCTTTCCTTCTATATGGGTACACATTAACTGGTAAATGTCTGATGATATAAACTCAAAATAATTGCTCAGGTTTTTCTTCCTAAAAGCTTAGAACCTGACACGTAGCTCTTTCTCCTTGACACCAATTAAAATACCTCTTTGAAGTTTTTTTTAGGAGATATTTGTTGGGTAAAAATAGTGCTGAACCTCCATAAAACCTGAATTTCCATTATAATATGGAAGGCGTCTGTGACAGGACCTCCATATGCAACCTTTAGTGGTTTCTTAATGGCAAACTCTGGGACACCTCCTGTTTCCTGCTTTTTGACTTTCTGTGTTTTTTTTTAGAAACAAACAATTGTGAGCGAGCTTCGTTTCTGGAAAGAACATTCTTGCAAAGTTAGATTGTGATTAATCAAAAATCCTTAACATGCTAAAATAATTTGAAAGAAAATAAATAAAAATTCACTTTACGCGACAAAGATTGCATTTGATTCAACAAATTCTAGAAGTGAAAATTCTGAATGTGCAAACAATAAGACTTCTGAGAGCAGGTCTGGAATTGTTGCAGATTCTGTGTCTATCTTCATATTCATGTTCCTGCACAACTCAAACTTACAATTATAGAATCACATTAAGGAAGTGAGCCGTCTTATAATTTGGGGTAGATTTCATGTCCGTTGATGATGGTTTGATCGAAATAGTTTCTCCAAAAATATCACATTTGAGCTATTAGAGGAAATAGTTTGATCATTTGAGAATACGGGGAATATGCTCTAATATCACACAGAACATTATGTGCATCCTGTGCTTCACTTGGCATAATAATTGTCATAATGATCATTTTTTGCACTGTCAACATTAAACTGATTAAAGAATTTGATTTGATCATTTATTCGTTCATTCTCTATAGTGTTATCCTGTACAGGGTCACAGGAAGCCGGGAGCTTATCCCAGGAGACTTGGGGCAGGGTGCACCCAGGACAGGGTCCCAGTCCATCACAGGGCACATGCACACACACGCACGCACTCACACACTCCTTCACACACCCGATGGGCAATTTGGAAACACCAATCAGACTAATCTGCATGTCAATCAAACCCTCGACCGTGCAGGTGCGAGAGCAGGTGTGAGGTGCTGCATCAGTTTATTAATGTCCTCAAAAGTTCTGTTAACCATGTTACTGAAAGAACTCTTCGCTGTAACTCATGAATGGTTTGCCCAAGTGCTGTGTGACCCGCATCACATGATCTCATTCCTATATGCTCATTGTCATTGAGCATATTAATTAATCACTGTAAAACGTGACGTCTTCGCAAGTGAAATATTCATGAATCTAGCAAAACCTAAAATTTCTTAAAATAAGATTCCAAAAAAAAAAAAAAAAACAGATTATTAAGCTTATTTCTATTTAAATGTTACTAAAAAATCAGGGCAAAAAATGTCTTGCTCTATTGACAGATAATTTTACTATTATACTAAAAAGTAGCAAAAATATCCTCTAACAGAATAAGACATTTTTCACTTAGAGATTTGTAATCTTATTTTAAGGAATTATAGATATATTTAAGTATATTGAAGATATTTTCACTTGCTAAAATAAAAAATAAAAAATTGCAGTGTATGATTTAAGTGAAATAATTTGCTCCAATGTGAAGTTAAACTGTTCATTAGAATGAGAAACGGTCAGCCAGGTGAGTCCTAACAGTCAAATTATGGGTCAAAATAAGGAAATTGTCAACTACAGTATGTACATAATCATTCAGGAACAGTGTTGGGGGACGTTACTTTTTAAAGTAACTACTTACATTACAAAATTACTGTCTTCAAAAAGTAATCCGTTACATTACTGCGCTACTTTCTGATAAAGTAACTAGTTCGAGTTCTTTTCCACTGCAGAAAATGAAAATGACTTTGTGCTTCCTCATGCAGGTTGCACCTTCATAATCTGTTCACTACTAATACCCCTATCTCACCTACGCGGTTTTGCGCGGTGGCCGTAAGTACGGTTCATCAGGATTCACCGCCAGTTTCGGCGCCGTGATTAGGTTTCCATCTTTCCGCGCGTCGGCCCTCACATAGTCAAACCGCACAGGTGAGATAGGGGTGTAACAGCAGGAATAACAGAGGGGGGCGGGGTATCGGGGGCGGGGCATGTAGGACGACTTCCTCACACACACACTAATGCATTGGGAATGACTGCTGTCCGGCTCACGGATGACATAAATTGTCTGAATAACGGATTACATTTTTGAAAAAAGTAACTAAGTAACTGAGTACTTGAATGGCGGAGCGAACGCGTTAGATTACTGTTACATCAAAAAAGTAACCCGAGTTACTCTAACACTGGTCAGGAATGATAGAAAAGTTTAAACGTTTATGCTTTGCAATGAACAGATCTGTCACACTGACAACTTGATAACTTGAACCAATATTTGATCTCTTTATTGTTTTTTTTTTACTTTTTTTACTCGTGAAATTTACTACAAGTACAAACCCGCTTGTGACCCGTATACGACACTTAGTGTACACTTGGTGTACACACTTGCATTATGTGCTGAAGACATACAAATTAACTTAATTTAAAAAAATGATCAATCAACAGCCCTAGTGAGGAAATGTAGAACTTCCTTAGTGAGAACTGCTTGATCCATATAGACAAACAGATCGCTGGTCAGTGCATGGTGTGTTAATTTGATCCCTGAATGACCAAAATGAACCACGTGATACATATAATGATCATCTGCTTGACAAAACCTCACAATGAAAAATGGGGTTCTGTACTAAGATGGGTTTATTGAACATCTCACCCAACAAAACTAGCATCCCGACAGCTTTTTAATGCTACAACTCCATACTACATTTTTACCTGCTCAGTAATTTCCTTTACTCATTAATTGTATTAAAAGGTTAAATATCACCATCCCACGCTTGTTTCATAATGCTAGCTATCATGCTAGCTCTCTAACCTCAAACAATCGGCTGATCGATACCGCCTGAAAGCAGCCGCAGTTTCCGCTCGAAGGCATTATATAACACAAACATTACGCCATTAAAAAGTAACAGTCTCATACAAATAAGTCCGATCGGTCCCTGATGAAGCCGTCGACCTCTCAGATCACCGGAGTGTAAAATCGCGCTCGTCATAAGCGGCCAGGTTTCTCAGTACAAATCCGATCATTCCAATTAAGCCTCCTACTGGTATCGACTGAACTGCGGTCCGGACAGCGTAAATCAATCGCTCCTATTGTTGCTCCACATTCCAATTATTCGTCTGAGCTGTGCTTTCTGTGTGGAGCTAAAAATACACCAGGGAAGAATGAGGAACCATCACAGTGTCCAGGTGACGCAAAAATGTGGTTTTGTATCTAAGAGAATCAGAATTTCTTTTAGGAATTAAGAACCTGCTCTGTACACGGTACAGTAAATTAAGGGTCCAGGAATCAGTTCTACAAATAGCCTGTAGGGGGAATCCGTAAAGGTTCTAGGAGATTTCCTGGCAAACATTTGGATGATAAAAACCTGCAATTATCCAGTGCACTCTTAAAGAACACTAAGAATGTAGAGAACATCCTTGGAATCAGACAGAAGTTTAGAAGAAACTTAAGACAAACTACAACTGGTTAAAAAAAATAATGAAATCGAATCCTACCTTCTCCCATTCACGATCCTTGTTCAGCACAATCACGACCAGTTTGGGATTCTCCTGATAGCCGTCCTCGGTGAAGGACAAATCCCGGCCATCCCATGTCACGTTCATCATATACCTAACACACACACACACACACACACACACACACACACAGTTATGAGGTTAGTGATATAAAGAAATATCTGTTCTTTCAGTTCTGCTGATATTAATGATGGAAATAATGTATGAAGGTCATTTGCGGCGCTGAAAAAAAAAGAAGGAATTAATGAACCGTTGGACACCTAAAGACTGACCGAAATCAGATGTCGTGTCATGCAAAGATGAAAAATCTGCCTCGGATATTATTAGCATCACATGAAATCTGCATTTGTCACTGACACTATTTTGTCTTTTCTCTATTTTGTCTGATGGGAACGAGAGAGAGAGAGAGAGAGAGAGAGATAAGCGGTGTGATAAAGAGAGTAAGAAAAGGCTCTTGAGAAGGTGTGTAAAGGTTTTTGGGTAAGGAGATAAATCAAGGTGCGAGACATTTTATCACACGCCCATGACGTCACAGGCTGCCTCCACAAACCTGAGCAGCATCCAAATGTTTCAGAACATAAGAATAAAAGAAAAGCAGGAAAATCTCTGGCCACGAGTCTCTTGTACGGCTAACTTCAGTCGCTGCGGTGCTCCAGTGCTTCATCTATGTTGTGCTGCAGGATATGCTGTGGATGTGCATCATCACATAATGATGACATCTTGATCTACTCCTCAGACAATCTCACACATATTGTCCATATTAAGAAGAGCCTGCCAAACCTCCTTAAACACCAACTCTATCTCCAAAAAGATTTTCCTTTTGAAAACCTTTTCCAGGTCAAGTTCTTTGTGCCAGACTGGATGATTAAGAACCAGTACAAGTGTTAGATGTCACTAGCTGGCCCACTTCTACCACCATTACGGAGTTGCAGTGCATCCTGCCAAAGACTTTATCCTTCCAGACTGATGGTTTGTAGGACCAATTTCTTGGTACCTGGATTGGAAGATTAATAACACAAGAGTGGCCAGAGGCTCCAAACAGTGCTCCATGGAAAAAGAAAAAAAAATCATCCCTCCCCACCTTTCTAACCTCACAAAACCTACCGAGTCCCTTGCCAAAACCCCTTCAGCTAGTAAAGCAGGGGTCTCAAACTCAATTCCTGGAAGGCCGCAGCCCCACAGAGTTTTGTTCCAACCATAATTAAAAATACCTGATCCAACTAAACAAGTCATTAAGGCTTATTTGAAAACTACATGGTATGTATGTTGGAGCAGGGTTGGAACAAAACTCTGTGGGGCTGCGGCCCTCCAGAAACTGAGTTTGAGACCCCTGTGGTAAACAATGACCTTGGTTGCATTTGGCAAATGATTTCATGAGCCTCTGGAGGCAGTGTTATGATCTGGGGTTGCTTCAGTTGTTCGGTCTAGGCTCAGCAACGTTATATGGAGTTTTTCTTCCCTGATGGCACGGCCACATTTCAGGACAAATATAAACTGGCTACAGTACTACAGTCTCCTTAACCTCATTGGGAAGTGCCTTACAAGTATGAAGACTTTACAGACTCTTACGTCATCAATACAGCTAAAGGTGTTCCAACAATGCATTGGAGGATATTTTGGCTGCCCAGTTGATGCCCTCCACATTCCCCAGTAAAATAAAAGGCAAACCGACTATACATTTAAGCTCTAGTAGCTACAGAATGGAGAAGAGATGCTGGATCCCAGCCCACGACATGCTTGACCCTCTGCTGTGCCAAGAGTTTTTAGGTCAACCTACTGTAGGGGAGGGCCAAGGAAGAACAGCACTCCCAGATGTAGCCCTACTGAGCCAAATGAAAAAGAAAAAAAGTCTTTTACTCCAATAAATTTATGTGCACTCTCAGTATTTGAAGCCCAATGATTATTAAGCACAGATCTGCCATAACATTAATACCACCATTTGGTAAATTGAAATACCTTGATTATCGATTATACCAGTAAATGGGCAACAAGATCATGGGCATCCAAGGCTCCTCCAAGCGGGGACCAAGGATCAGCCAGCCTTGCACAATCCCATGGAAAAGCCAATGCTGGCCAGGATAGAAAGGGACCAGACCACCCAGTGCACGGAGCACAACTGGCAAAGAGCACAAGTCTTCTGATCCATCCTCCAAACTCGCCAGATCTCAATCCAGTCGAACACCTAGCGAAGGACAAGCAACTCCGATCCATGCAACCCACTGCTAACACTCCCCAGAAGCCCTGCCCCAAAGTGCCAAAGCTGCCCAGGTGGCACAAGAGAATCATACGACTTGATCCCCTTGTCATAAGAGGATCATAAAGTGATTAAAGTTATGGCTGATCGATGTACAGAAGTCGGACAATGAAACTGAAACACTGGCCAATTTAGTGTTGGAGGTTTCATGGCTAAATTTGACCAGACTGCTGGCCAATCGTCATTGATTGCACATTCCACCAGTAAGAGCAGAGTGTGAAGGTTTAATTAGCAGAGTAATAAATAGCACAGTTTTGCTTAAAATATTGCAATGCACACAATATTATGGGTGACATATCAGAGTTAAAAAGCGGTTATATGTTGGTGCGTGTCTCGCTGACGCATCTGTGACCAGGACAGCAAGTCTTTATGATGTATCAAGAGCCGCGGTATCCAGGGTAACATCAGCATACCACCAAGAAGGACGAACCACATCCAACAGGAGTAACTTTGGACGCAAGAGGACGCCGTCTGAAAGGGATGTCCGGGTGTATCCAAAAACCATAAAATCACAGCTGCCCAACTCACTGCAGAATTAAATGTGCATCTCAACTCTCATTTTTCCACCAAAACTGTTCGTCCGGAGCCCCACGGGGTCGATGTACATGGCCGGTCTGCTATAGCCAAATCGTTGGTCACTCGTGCCAAAGGCAAACGTCAGTTTCAATGGTGCCGACAGTGAAAATCTTGCGCTGTGGACAATGTGAAACATGTATTGTTCTCTGGTGAGTCCACCTTCACTGTCTTTCCCACATCCTGGAGAGTAACCGTGTGGAGACGCCCCAAAGAAGCGTAGCACACAGACTGTTGCATGTCCAGAGTGAAGCATGAGGGTGGATTAGTGATGGTCTGGGCTGCAATATCATGGCATTCCCGAGGCCCAATACTACATTGGCGAGTCACTGAGCCCATATAGTATTGGGCGCAGTGACGCGCCCATGTAGTATTCTGGAGGACCATGTGCACCCAATGGTTCAAACATTGTATCCTGAAGGCGGCATCCTGTATCAGGATGATGATGCATCAATACACACAGCGAGACTGGTGACAGAGTGGTTTGATGAACATGAAAGTGAAGTTGAACATCTCCCATGGCCTGCACAGTCACCAGATCTAAATATTATTGAGTTACTTTGGGGTGTTTTGGAGGAGCGAGTCAGGAAACGTTTTCCTTTACCAGTATCACGTAGTGACCTGACAACTATTCTGCAAGAAGAACGGTTCAAAATCCCTCTGGTCACCGTGCAGGACTTGTATCTGTCATTCCCAAGACGAATTGATGTTGTATTGGCCAAAACAGGAGATCCTACACCATACTAATGAATTATTGTGTTTCAGTTTCATTGTCCAACTCCTGTATATAGTTCTATTAAAGCAAAAAAGACACGTAAATAAATGCATAAAATCACAGCAGCTGTAACATGGGAAACTGTAAACGCGTGGAGTTACTCTAGATAAATTACATAATCAAGACACATGCTCTTGAAAATATTTCATTAAACAATTCTGTAATATGAGTAGATTAAATGTGAATTTTTCAGCAATAAAAAAAATAACCATCACAAATATGTTTTCTGTATTGTCTTTTATTCAGGAACACATTTATTCAGAGGTTGTTTTAGGACTATTGTTCCATTGTTGAGCGTACAAGGGGGAAAATAATAAATAATAAATGATATACAACTCTACTTGAAAAGCTTAATGAAGTAAAAGTTTAATAAAGTCAGTATGTTATAAATAAAAGTGCAAGTCAGGGATGCTTAGCCTTTAATCGGTATTGTCCTATTACAAAAACAGATGCATTATTAAGGAGGAAATACAGTTGAGTGTGTATTAATAGGCAGCGCATTGTAAAAAGGATTCCTCCGTTCTTTTGAAAGCTAAACTTCTTTCTGCTAAATCTCTGAGCCTGATGCAGATTCGCTAATGTAGGACATGTACTGAACCACAACATTCTTAAAAACAGTGAGCGTCGACACGAATGACCAACATTCTCACTCACTCAAAAAACACATTCCTCTTTTCAGAGTCGTTCCGAAACGCATCTGAAACGTCCGTGTTGTTCTGTTCTTCACAGCTAATGTGAGCTACCAAGCTAACTAGTTTCTAACAGAGGGTTGAATCCCAAATCCCTCTCTAACCTCTGATCAAGTGCACTACTACTGTAGGTGTGTTGAACGATACACGGATAGAACATGCAAACTCCATGCATACAGAGATGGGAATCGAACCCGGACCCTGGCGGTGCAAGGCGACAGTGCTAACCACTACACCACCGTGCCGCCCCAAATTTGAAAAATTAAATATTTATTTATTTGTTTGTTTGCTTGCTTGTTTTAGATAACATAAAATATGGAAAATATCACTTTGGATCAAAATATAGCATGAATTTTTCTGTGTATCCACAGCCTATGTACAGTATACGGTTCTTGTTTTCACAGTTTGCTCACTTGTCTGTACATTTCTTAATACATACTGTAATCTTGCCTCTTATATAACTCCTGACAGGAGGTGACAGCGTGTCAGACGTACAGCTGTTCAGCTGTTCAGCTGTTTCTGCTTAGGCCTCATTAGCGTCATTATTGAAGTTCCTTGTTTTGCACTGTTCCCTGTCATGCGTCTGTTGACGTTATCACTGTTTGGTCGCGGTTTAGCTCTACTACTCCTATACTTTTTTTGTTCTTGCTGTTTTTAATGCTTGTTGTTTCCACTGTTCCGTTTTTATCCCGTTCCTGCTCCAGTTTTTATTTTTGTACCTACAGTATATGCACGTACAGTACGCACCTTCGTTCACGCCGTGCCTGCAACCCCTTATTCATGAGTTATAGGTCTTATATTTTCCCTAAAACACCCTTAAGTGTGATATCCCAAAGTGTGGACACAAAGGGTTGCCTTACCAAACGGCAGATGGATGGAAACCCCTCTGTGGAAAGTGATTCTCTGTAATTATGAGCCTTTTATTTTAATGAATAAAGCTGGCGGAGCAGCTCAATTCCGATGGCACTGTGTTTCTCGCCGATTTACGACCGCGCGTCTCCCGAGCCCCGTTTCGGCTTGCTGAATTGATTGGAAGCTTGGTACAGGCAAGAGCGCGGGTTTGCCGCGAAGCTCCAATCACGCTGGATATATATCACTGAATCCAATTACATCAAACCGCAGGAGAGGGAGCGAAATCGATAATCCTTGCTCTTTTCCTTTACGGGATGTGTTCCCATTGTCAGTAGCTCTTCCGATACTCGGTTTAGACCTGCTTTTACACCTGGCTGTGTCTTATTGTGTGCTCTCACCGGAGCCCTGGATCACCCGCTTCCCGCCAATTACTGCGCCAATGAAAACTTTCCACATGATATCTTTATTTGAGCTTAGAGGCCGCAGCGGGGACTTTGTGCCCTGTCACCGGGAGATGTTAAATAAAGGAGCGACCGGTCCTAATGGTCAGGATTTGATACCAGAAAAAGCTGCGATAACAGCTTAAACGCAAATCTGACTCCCTTGCTTAGTAAATAATGTCAGTGTAAAAGCTACTGTTTTAATTATAAAGACTGTCCGGTGCTCATCAGGACTTCTATGATGCAGTCGAAAGTTTTTTAAACTCAGCCCGATCAAGCTATAAAGTGGGAAATGCCATGGACGCCTCCATGAAAGCATGTGTTTTATTAGCAACAAGCTAGTCAGCTAACAATAGCTCATGATGTATTTAATTTCTCAACAAAAATGAGAAAGCAAACTGTGTGGTTCATATGATGCATTTATGACTCGTATAGTGTCTTTATTTTTGCATTTTCTGCTGCTATAAAGTTCTTTAAAGCCTCTTAATGTGGTGAAGTGATATTTTACTTATTGTTGATGGTCATATGCTGAACATGTAGGTTGACGACAACTTAACAAAATTCCATGTTCAGTGGGTATTTTCCTTCTTGCACTTGTCCTATTACAAGTTGGAAAAATCTTTGTAATGAGATTGAGTTGAATGCAGCGTAATTCATAATGCACCGTATTTAAATTATGCAATTTAAGTTCAGATCCTCAACCACAGTTTAATAAAGTGCTAATCAGAAGTTAAGTGGGATTAAGAAATCTTCTTGGGCGTTATCTTTTTGGGCAAGGAACATTATTAAGTTGTAAAATACACTTAATATGACAATATTTATTAATGAATTTTGCTTGAAAAGTTTAGTTTTTCATATGGAGAACGTATCAGAGACACTATTGACCTAAAGACAAAAAAATATTTTCTGGATAAAATAACAAATCATGTTGTTATACACGTCGTATATCTTGATTGTATAACAGTATTTAGAGCACACACCATCACATCCCTGACGCTTGGCTGCTGAGATGAATGTCAGAATTAGATTAGTGACTCATATTGTTATTGCATCAAAGGTTGGATTAAATTAACCATTGTAGCTATGGTTTCTTTCCTCTGTAGCTGAATCTCCGGTGTTCCTCAGGTCACACCATTGGGTCCCTTATGATTTAAATGCACTTCAATTGAATCCTTGATTCTCCTTTTTCTTCTCAGATTTCACTCTTTGCAAGAAAACAAATAAATAAATACATTTCCTGAGCATGGATTTCACATCCCATGCCACATCTGTAGCGATAAAAACAAGTGCTTTGATAAGTGTGTGTGAACGGCTGTGACGTTAAACCCGCCTGGCAGCATGCTGATGAAATCTACTAACATCATGAAG
Source organism: Clarias batrachus (assembly GCA_003987875.1). Taxonomy (NCBI): domain Eukaryota; kingdom Metazoa; phylum Chordata; class Actinopteri; order Siluriformes; family Clariidae; genus Clarias; species Clarias batrachus. The sequence goes on along the minus strand of QMIH01000470.1, from coordinate 351,673 downwards.
CCAGACACTGACTCGACAAACTGATTCAAAATTCAATGTAGATATAAATCTGTCTTCAGTATACATGTGTTCACAATTTCTTTTATTACTTCTGTCTTCTTCTGTGTGTCGTCTACCTCTGGCTTCCTGAAAGGCACAAAAATATATATACACTTCGGTGTTACAGCAGAATAAAAAGCAGCATACTTTAGCTGTCCCTCGTTACTTCCTGCCACTGCTCAAGCCAATGAACTCTGTAATTCTGTATTTTCCCTTCAGCGCTCGTTCAGAAAAATGGCCAACCACCATGGACTTTACAAGTTTTCATAACTTGATATGACCAAATTTTTACTCCTGAGCTCAAACACATCAATTCAACCTAAAATATAAGACATATTTTTTCTTTTACCCTAATTTGTATCTTCTTTTCTTTTGTGAAGTGTTAGTGTTAATTTAATTTGTCTACATACATCTGTATATTTTTTAGTAATTTTTTAGTCATCATTTTCTATTCTTATTGCCTATAATAAATATTTAGGTACAATAAAAAACATTTCTGCATATAAAGTCATTCAAACTACAAAAGTACATACAAATGCCCTCCCTTATGAATTTTGCCTTAAGAATTAAAATTTTCCAAGAAATTTGCCTCGGCATTTTCAGCATACGAATGAACAAACCGAGCCAAACATTGCACGTATGTCCAGGAAACGTTCAGTTTGTGTCAGTCAAAAGCCAAGCAAATTTTATGGATTAAATTTCTTTGCCAAGGTTCCACTGTATTGTCCATTTTTAAAAATAAATTGTCTAATTGTGAGATAACAAATCATAAATATGAGACAGTCACAATGAGATAAGTTATAGTTATTAGATAAGTTACATTTATGGAATAATGAGTTATAGTCATGAGAAAGCAAGTCATAATTTCTGTATTAAATAGTATGTTGCAACAACACCAAATCATAATTATGATATAAGGTTTAGATTTTTTCTTTGGTGAATGCAGTGCTTGCTCAGGAACTCGGCTGACAGCCGACAGAAGCTTGGGTAGTGGGATGAAGTGTGCAGATTTGGAGAACCGGTCCACGACGGTTAGAATGCAAGTGTTATTGTCAGATGGTGGTAGTTCGGTAACAAATTCAATGGAGATGTGACAGAGGAGGGGTCTTAGGAGGCCCTTAGAAGGTCGGCTAGTTGTCTTGTTCCTTGAGCAGGTGTCACAAGAGGCCACAAAGTGCTTGACATCCTCATCAAAAATGTTTGTGTAGGAGCGGGAGGGTGCGTTTCACTCCAGGGTGGCATGCCAATCTGGAGCTGTGGGACCAGTCTAATACTTGTGGTCTCACCTAAGCTGTGATGAAGAACATCCTGGGACGTTACCTGGGCCTGGTTCCTGTTCAAGGGTCTTCTGGACCAGGTTTTCCACCTCCAGTCGGGTAGTTACCACAAGATAAATAGGGGAAGGATAGTTTTTTTTGTGGGTGTGATAATCGTTCCTGCCGTGAATTAAGTCTTTTGGTTGTCTCTAAGTCCTCTGTACTGTGTTCTGTCCATACAAGAAAAGGGTGTTTCGCTTCCTCCAGCCAGTGTCTACATTCCTTGAGGGTTTGCTTAACCGCCAAGAGTTCCAGTCCCCGATGTCATAGTTGCATTCTGGGGGTGTGAGTTGGCAGGAGAAGAAAGAGCAAGGGTGAAGCTTGTTGTCCTTGGGAGATCTCTGCGAAATAACCGCCCCTACACCAGTCTCAGAAGCATCCACCTCTACGACAAACTGAAGGGCGGGGTCGGGGAGGGTGAGGATAGGTGCCATGGAAAGGCGCTTGAGCTTCTTGGAGGCTTTGTCTGCCAGGAGGTTCCAGTGAAACCACTCTCTTGGTCGAAGTGAGTGGAGTCGCCACCATGCTGTAATTTTTTGATGATAATTGACAAACCCAAGGAAGCATTGAAGTTCGCGCTTGGATGATGGTAATGGCCAGTTGGTGACTGCCTTCACCTTTTCCATTTGGATGCCTGTCGGTGAGATGGAAGACCCTAAGAAGAAGGTGGATGTGCAGTGAAATTCAAAATTTTCTGCCTTGACATGAAGTTTATTCTCCAACAATCGTTGCAAAGAACATGTGTTCCTTTTCCGGAGTGTAAGTAAAATCAAAATGTAGTCACAGTAGGCAAAGACAAAGACATTGAGAGAGTCTCTGAGAACATCATTGATGAGTGCCTGGAAAACGGTTGGTCTGTTCGTTTGACCAAACTGGACAACCAGGTACTCATAATGGCCAGTGGCTGTGTTGAAGTTGGTCTTAGACTCTTATTCTGACCAGGTGGTAGGCGTTTCTCAGGTCTAGTCTGGTGAACATACGGGCGTCCTGGAGCAGTTCGAAGTCGGATGACATCAGCGGGAGAGGGTAGCGGTTCTTGACCGTGATCTCGTTCAGACCCCTGTAATTGGCGGGTCATTTCTTGTTTCAGATTGAAAGTACCTGTGCAAATTGTTCATGATTTTTACCACCAATAAAGGGCTAATAACACATTAATGCATGCAAACTAGAACATAAACACGGCGTGAACTACTTAAGAAAACTTTACTGAAACACTTAATGTTTTAAAACATTTATAAAACAATGGCACCTGCCTCTAAAATGAACACAAAGCCAAAAACCACGGAACACAGCCCTTAAATGGGACCGATGATGAGGAAGGAATGATGATCCATATGCAAATCATGTGCTTAAGCCACTCCTCCAATGTAGGGGAAAATGGCTGCTTTTATCCAGGACAAAAATACTTAGGTCTAATATGACAAAAAGTCATCTCGCAATTGATGGAATTATAAATGATCTATAACACTGTAATAAGATTATTAATAAGTTTATGACTGTTTAAAATGACTTATTATTATTTAGATGAACCAAAAACATGAAACAACTTTTCAGTGAGTTTCAGTGTGTTTTTAAATGACGTCACAAGATCTTCAGCAGTGTTTTTCAGTCCTGTGTTGAGGGCTGCGGCGGGATGTAAGCGCATCTTTCTGATACTCCAGTAGAAAAGCTAAACGGCAGCGCTGTTGCTCAGTGGTTAGCGCTGTCGCCCTGCACCTATAGGGTCAGGGTTTAATTCCCGGCCAAGGTTCAATTCCCGCCTATGTGTTCCGTTTACATGTTCTCCCCGTGCTTGGTCCAAAGACCTGCAGATTAGGCTAATTGGTAAAAAATATATATATATATACAAAAAGCAAAGCGAGAGGAAGCTCCACAAATACAGGACACCGACTGAGGGAAGAAAAGAATCTTAAACAAAGATAAATTACCCACAACAGAAAACTATAGAAGTGAATTCTAAGTTTACTAGCAGTTTTAACTTTTATATCGCTGAACGTTAATAATGTCATCGTCAGGTAATGATAATCTTAAATATACACACAATAAATTAGTTGCAAGTAAAAATACTAATAATATTGAGGAAAATAATAATAATATATTTTTTCCCGTCTGTTTTGATTGTCAGAAATGAGAGCTAGAAAGGCATAAAAACAGGTGGGAAATGCTTTTCAATGTCCTCGACATGTGTTAAGAGTATATTTCCTCAGCTGTTTCCGATCTGTGTTCTGATTGGCTAGAAGAATGCACTTTCGCAAATGGGCGTCAGTTTGAAGTTCATGCTACAGACGCTGAAACACTGCCTATAAACAGGGAGTGAAAAAGAGGGAAATGAGTCGTATTTCAGTTGAAACATTCACACACACACACACACATTTTGGAGAGCTCTAAGACTGAGAAGATGTGAGCTTTGACACCTGGGGCTTTATAAGCTTTACAGTGTAGAAGTAAAAATAGGCAGCGTCCCATATGTCTAAGCTTTAAAAATAAAATCCTTAATTTCAGCGTGGATATTTCGGGACTCGACTGTGTGTACTGTATACAGCGTGTAACACAATGTGTTTGATATTATTGAGAACATTTGAGCAGAAGGGCACATCTTTGTTTGCGCTGTGTCTCTGCGTGTGTTGGCTGAGTCAATCAGGAAGGTTTGCTCGTTCATTAAGTTTATTCCTGGTTCTGAATTCTCTGCCTTTGACCTTTTTCTCTGCCTGCGACTGGATTATGGTTATGGATTTGCTTGTAATAACGGTGTTACCTCTGGAGCTGGCAAGGCTTACCTGTCCCCTTGTGTTGGATACTGTGTGTATGTGTGTGTGTGTGTGTGTGTGTGTGTGTGTGTATGTGTGTTTTTCACTAAGTGCATCTGATCCAAAGTGGGCCAGAAGGAGGTATGGCTCAGACTCATGGACTGCCAATATGCATGAAAGAGCATGTGTGTGTGTGTGTGTGTGTGTGTGTGTGTGTGTGTGTGTGTGTGTGTGTGTGTGTGTGTGCGCGTGTGTGTGTGTGTGTGCGTGTGTGTGTGTGTGTGTGTGCAGGCTGTTAGCAGTGCACTCTTCTCCCTGGAGGACAGATCCAGGTCAGTTAAAGGTCTCCAAGTTATGTGTTTTCAAAGAAAAGAAACTTTTTTTTTGGTATCTAATGCTCTTCTGGATTGTAGACATTTCTTCGTTACGCATCACTTCCTTCTCCATGACCTCACTTCCCCTCATTTTTTTCTGTAGGACAGTAATTCTGGACATCGGCATCAGTAAACGTGTCAAGCGTCTCTTAAACAAACTTGAGTTACAGCAACTTTCATTTCATTTAATAATTTGAAATCATGAAATGCAATTTTTTTCTGTGTGTTTATCTTCATCCCTCCATGAGAATGCAGTAAAATAAAAACACATTACTCTAATTATTAGTACCAAAACCTAAATTCTTAACAAAGCCTGTAATTATTATCATCGTCTTCAGAATCGACCCGCCCTGTGATAATTATATGTTTTAGAAATATAAACTCTAACCCTAAGTGTCGCCATGTTTTCTAATTGAAACAATTATTTTAAGCCCCGCCCCTTTTCCCTCGTTAGTCATATATAGAACAATTATCTGTTATCACCCAGATGAGGATGGGTTCCCTGTTGAGTCTGGTTCCTCTCAAGGTTTCTTCCTATTGCCATCTCAGGGAGTTTTTCCTTGCCACTGTCGCCGTCACCCTTGGCTTGCTCATCAGGGACAATCTCATTATCTAGTCAGATTTTTCTTAAACATATATACATTTCCATAAGTCTTCTTTTCATTTTCTTTTCATTTCTGTGAAGCTGCTTTGAGACAATGTCCATTGTTAAAAGCGCTATAGAAATAAAATTGAATTGAATTGAATTGAACAATTGTTGTTGTTTGTTTTCACTATAGTTGACTTTTAGCAAAAATCACGGTAATCTTCACATTTTAATACCGTGTTGTTGTTAGGATTTCACTCTCACGCACCAAGGTGTGTGTGTGTGTGTGTGTGTGTGTGTGTGTGTGTGTGTGTGTGTGTATCCAGGTCAGTCTTATCGTCCGTGATGATGTCATTCCTGACCTACGCATAATGAAATTACCTGGCGTGTAAAGTTCAGTCAGCGTGACAGCTCGTACACTCGGCTGATCTCCGCCGCTTTTCCGAGGAAAGGTCACCGAAACCGCCACAGATCCCCGAGACTCCCGCGTGACACCGGGGCGTTTTAGATACGCATCCTCTCATGCGCACAGATCTCTCACTGACCCATATGAAAGAAATCTACGAATCCGGGAAACCGGTTCGACAGCCGTTAGACACAAGCCGAAAGACGACCTCCGGCCTGCGCGGCGTTAACAGGTCGTCATTCTGCTGTACCGTGACTGAACTTTCTGCTTTCCACGCCGAAGTCATAAATCTGACGAGACCTCTCAAACAAGAAGATGAAAAAACGCAGCCTGCGTTCATACTCCATCCTTCTTCCTTCCACTTGTCCTTGTTGTTTTTGTTTTTATTTACCATCCGAGGTGTCTGTTTCCACATAAAGAATTTAAAATATGAAGACGTTAAGCCGTCTCTGAAGGCAAACATGTGCAGTGCTTCTCAGTGAATCTGCATTACTGTCATGTGGGGCTGGGAAACAGCGGAGGGAGAACCATCCATAAAACCAAAACAATCGCTCATAATGCAATTCCCTCGTTTTTTCTGCACGCTCTCCGGGGCGTCGCGCCGATTCAAACCAAGAGGGCAATCGCTTTTTTTTTTTTCCTTCTTCTTTTTTTTTTTTTTTAGCTCTGTGATAGCAATTTGTTTGAAATCAATTTATATCTGACAAGCAGCAATAGCACAATAGACAGGCCATTTGTTTCCTCGAAAGAAAAACGCAACAGGAGCAACGCAGAACTCTGTAAACTCATTCGTTATACTGGGTTACGTGTCATTATCTGCTTTGCTTCAGTTCGCTAGTAATGCTAACAAACATTAGACTGAGATAGAGAAAGTTTCCTAAATGCAAGCTGGATTATGATGACATCACAGACGACAAAAACGCGGCTTGTGCGTCTGTATAAAATGAACATTGTTTCAGGTCATTGTGAAAGCGCACCAAAGTGATAGGCGGTTACCTGGGCAACAGAGCCCGCCCACTCGATGTCACTTGGGCAAGCTTATAAGTATAATGTTCAGCGCGTCCGTAATTTTCAACTGTATTTTCATGCTTGTCGTATGACCATGTTTAATTGCGTAGACTATTTGCATTACACAAAGTAGCAACGGCAGCAACTAGTGAAGTAATGAAAGTGGCTAATGATGTTACCCACTATTTGTTTATTTAATGTCAAATCCTGTCGCTATCAATCTCTATTAGACCTGTACAACAACAGCATCAACTTCAACCGGATTTAATAACCTGTTAAAATCTTGTTTTCATGGGTCATTGTTAAAATGGGTCACACAGGCAAAGCGACAGCAAGGATCCACATCATCATGTGTTTTTTCTGGTTGTTTTCAGTTGTTTCTATGACCAACATAATAATATGCTAATTTTGAGAATTCAACGTACAACGTCATTCTCATATTCCATAAGTGGTCAAATTGATCCTTTATAAAAAATAAAAATTACTTTTGTTCTACCTACAACCCAAATACACAGTTTGAGGTCTAAAGCCTCCCCGTTAACACACACCAGCAAGGCTTCCATACACAGTAAGCACATATATATATATATATATATA
>QMIH01000470.1:329898-344512 GCA_003987875.1 Clarias batrachus | reverse complement strand
ATATATATATATATCTTTATTCGTCACTGACCTGTGCCTCCTGGGTTCTGATTAATATTATTAAAGTACATCTCAGAGCATGTACCTCTACTTGACTAAAAATTTAAAGTGGTGCTTCTACTGGTACTGGAGTACATTTTAAGGCAAGTACTTATACTTTTACTTGAGAACTACTGAGCCTATGTGCTACATTCTGCAGTGATCCTGGGAACAAGAGATGATGATGATGATGATGAATCCACCTGCAGGTGATTCATTAAATACACTTATTGGGGAACCTGCAATATTCTGACATGTTTAATTCTTTTTCCCCAAATTTTCTCCTGTAATTTAGTCGTGTCCAATTCCTCCCCGTCACTAGGGGGCTCCCACATTAGGGCTACTACTACCACTCAGGTAGGGCCGAAGACTATCATGTGTTTCCTCCGAAACACCACGCCAGCCAACCGCATCTTTTCAATCCGCTCGCTCACGCACCTTTCGGGGCGGCGTAACACACTCGGAGGACAGCGCTATCTGCTCCTTCCGCTTGCGTGAGCTCACAGACGCCCCTGATTGAAGAGCTATGATTAATGCAGGAGCACTAAGTACCTCTCATCCCTCCCCTCTGAGAGAGCTCGGCCAATCAGCTCTCTCTAGACCTCCGGCTGCGAGAGGTTACAGCATCACCCGGGATTTGAACTCGCGAGCTCCGGATGATAGGATGAGCACTTTACCACTGCGCCACTCAGAGGCTCACTGGTCACTTTTAAGGGAACCAGGAGCCCATTTCTGGAGTGTTCCCATTTTTAAGAGGTAACATCAAGAATCTGGAGGAAGATCAGATGGAAATCTGGCACTGTACCACCACCACATTCCTGCCCTGTGTTTTCATTTGTGTTAAAATATACAGAAACATCAAATATCTCTCTATAAGCTTGAAAAATATGTTTTTAAAAAATCTGATTTTGATTTGATTCAGTTTTAGAGAGCATTCTCGCTCTCCGTGCCTGATCAGCTGCTTCTGAAAACACGGATTCCTCTTCAGATTTGGCTCAGCTCGAACCTTTCTCCAGCCATCTGCGCCAATCCCGTCTGGACGAACTCGAGACCGAGCACCTGCGCTAGTGGGCACCTCTATCGGCTTCGCTCGGCTGTAAATGGGGCATTTCGCTACATCCCAACCCCCCTTCCTACCCCCCTCTCTCATTTACTACGCCCGTCCTGGCACCCATAACGGACAGGACATATGGACCGAAGGCTGGCATGGCGTTTGCAAAACAGTTCCACCTGAGAGCAGAAAGGAGCAGAGGGGATGAGCAGAACATCACAGCAGGGTTCCTCGAGAGCTCTTTACAATTGGAAAGATGCTTTAATTTATTAGCCAAGGCTCCCTGCTGCTCATTCATACTCCTTCGTCCCACACCCGGCTGCAAATGTGTGTCATGTACTGTACAGTAACACGCTGCACAGGGAGTTAATTTCCTATTCTTGATGCCTAACAGATTTCATCCGCATCCGTTCATCGGCTTCGCTCGAATGAAACGTGCATCTGGTTTACAAGTCCGCACCTTTGGACAGAAATTGAGCGAGAAATTGAGCGTAAGATTCCCAGGATGGCAGGAGATGTTTGATAAGCAGTCGATACAGTGCAAATCTGGGAATTTGACAAGAAGCCATAAACACTGAAGCATATACAGGAAAAAAAGTACATTTACAGGTTAAGGTTAGCATCAGGTCAGATGTGACACATTTTTCTTTTCACATAACACGGTACGGTTCCAACAAATTTGGTGTGAAGCATCCAGTCCATCTTCTTCTTTATCCTTTCCACATCTCGGCTCTTTATCCCTCCCCTCATTTAACAGCCTCAATAACACATTTCCACTCAAATACCTCACGCACTTTGTGTTACTCATCATGTCCGGCGACAAATACACTGGATACGAGTCAGGAGGGAGTCTCAAACACACGCACACACACACACACACACACTGAGACGAGGATGATGCTGGAAGGGACTGAGTAATACTGCCTCTGAGATACTGCGGCTCATTTACACCATTAACGTGTCACTAGTGTCTGGATATCGATATCACTGTAACTTATGATCCAACCTGATTGTTACGGTATCGGCGTGCAGCTGTGGCGTCTACAGTATATAGGCGTTATAAAACAGCTGGATCTGGTGAGAGAGAACTCGATATATATTTATGAGCTTGACTTTTAACGGTGTCCCCATTATCCGAGTGCCAATATACATACGTGTCCCAGAGCGCATAAGGAGCACTAGGGAATAGGGAGATCCATTTATTAAGAAATCTGTGTATCCTGTTTAGATAAGTTACAAACCGTATACAAGCCAGTTAGCGTTAACATGCTAGCTGAAACACAGTGCAATGAAAACACAAAACTCACTCAGAGAAACGGACAAATCTATCTCTAAATTTCACAATAAGGATAAATCAGCTATCACGGATCGATCGGTGCTAAATTCAAGTTTCTCTCTCCTGATTGGCTGCAGGCTTGTGTCTGTCATCATGTACTCGGACTTCTTTCATTCCTAAAGTGGGAGTGGGAAGATGTTTAACACACATCGTGTTATGAAGCATTTGTGCTCCTCAACATCAATGATAATAAAACTCATCATCATAAAAGCCGCTCACTTACTTGTGAAGCGCACTTGGCGGCAGCTTGGCCTTCTCCATCTGCCCGTAGCAGCTGGTCTTGGCTTCAGGAATATCACCAAACTCTTTCAACATGGCCGCCGCCGCCGTAGTGATGATCCCGAGCCCGTCGCGAACCCGTGCTTCCAGAGGATAGTCCCAATCGTCGTAGGAGACAGAGACCATTCCTGACGGGAACTCATCAGGCGTTATGTCCGGGTTGCCCGTGGTCAAACTGGGTACGATCCAGATGTATCCAAAACCAGTAAGTCCTAGCGAGCGCGCCTCCTCCAGGATGTACGCAGCTTCATCTTTGGAGCAGTACAGCAAGATGACTGGCGACTGCACCTTCTTGAGCTGGAGCTGTCCTCGTCCACCGTCCGCGCCGTCCACTGCGTCCAGCGTGATGGTGTGCTGCAGGTCCCATCCTACGAAGCTGTTGTCCACCGTGGTCTTAAGGATAGCGATGAAATCCTGGTAGCCTGGAAACTTGCTGGTCACGATGGAGAACACGTGCCAGTCATATTCCTCCATGATGTTCAACATGAGCAGCGCCTCCTGCTGGATGGACGCGCCGAACTGGAAGAACGTCGACTTCACGTCCTGGAAAGAAAGAAAGAAAGAAAGGGAGAAAGAAAAAAAAATAATAAAAAAGAGACCTTACTATGATAAATGAAACATTATGTTGATGGATAAAATGTCATCCGTTATGAATGTCAGGAAGAATAAAACACCCATGAATATAAACGCTCTCGAATGCCGAGAAGCTCCCAGAATAGACTTGATGTCACGGAGATATTTGATCAAAGTTAATGACGTTCTTAATTAAAGTTCACGGAACAAAAATGGAAAAGGCTCTGCGTGGAAAGCTTCCTTTTGTCTAATTCTGTCACTCATTTGAGATTTGTCAAATTTCCAGAGCCCCAAGGTTGATGGGTTCATGGTCTAATAATATTCCCGTCTCGATGTGGATTGTCAGAACGTCTAAACTCTTTGAAGTTCAATCCTTCTGAAGCTTTAGAAGGTTCTTCTGTGTAACAATGGAGAGATTTTCTTTAAGATTTGGTTAGTGAGTGGAAAGCCACGAGAAGATTGGGGACATGAAGGAAAAACGAGGAAATGCATCTTTTCAATCTGAACAATATGAAAACGTCTGAGCAATGTGAGGGCCTCGGTTTGAAGGCCATGAATGAGAATATGGCCATGGTGGTAGGTTTGATTACGGCCATGTCCGTATGAGTAAAAAGAAAAATAGAAAAAATAATTTAAAAATAATAATAAATAAATATATATATCTGTTCATATTTGAGTGTCCCCCCCCAGAGCCTTATAGCCAGCTAACTGACAAGCACTAACTCAACAAGAATGTAATATTCATATACAATTTCAGAATGCTTATGATCTATAAAGCTACCAAGTTAGCAATGAGCTAAATGGACACTTTTATATCCACCAATTTCAATATTCTTCACAAATTATACTATACAATCACATAGCGTTACACAGCTAGCTAGCAAACACGTGCTAGAACATTAAAGCTCATAACACTTACAGATATTCATAATCTTATCACCAAAAGCTAATTAACTAGCTGACATTGCTAACCTGTTAGGATTTCTGAGAGAATTTTAAGGCTTACAAAATTTTAAAAGCTTTACTGATGATGCTAGTTAGAATTTTCAACCAGATTCTGTGTAAGCATTAATGCTAATCCTAACTTGGTAGCTAACATGACTTGAGCTACCCCGACAGGCTCTCTAAAAGGATTAACTCTCATAAGCATAATCTGTTTAATTGAATTAACATGACAGGAATTCTAAAAGAATCCAAGTTAAAATAAATAGTCATGAATGTTTAAAAGCTTAACATCAAATATTTACTAGCTCACAACGCTAACCTGACAGGATTCCTCAGAGGATTGTAAGGTTTGCACAAATTGAAAAGCTTTACTCCTAATGCTAGTCAGTTAGCTTATTAGATTCTCTGACAGGCTTTTTAAAAAGATCTTGTATTCATGAGGAATATTCAAAAATATCACGAGCTAGTGCTAATCTGAGAGGATTTATAAAGGAAATGTAATACGTTTAGAATCTTATCATCAAACATTCATACGTAGCTAGCTGACACCGCTAACCTGACAGGATTTGCGGAAGGATTTAGCATTTTTACACTCACTATTGCTAATTCTAAGGCAGTTGTCTAAATGATTTTCATCTGAAATGATTTTTATGTTTGTAAATGTTTACAGTCTTTATTGGCAACGCTAGCAAATATTTAAACATTATAAATAAATAAATAAATGGATTTATAAATATTGGCCATTTCTACAGCCATGCTAACGAGCTCTCTTATAAGCTTAAAGGTCCAGAGCTGGTCCTGTACCTGCCACCACCAACACACACGCACACACACACACACACACACGCACGCACACAGACATGCACACACACGTCACATAATCATCCGTGACGAGAATCCGGTTTCCTTATGTACGTTTAACGTCACCAGAATAACTGACGGGCTTGTTCGACTGTTTCAGACAGCCAAGCTGCAGTGCGTTCATTACCGAAATAAAAAGCTGCCTCAGTCATCCTCAGGCATTTCATCTAATGTTTTGGAGTGGGAAGTTTAATAAAATATAGAGACACTGATTGAGTGTTCCCCAGCAGAGATATTGATTAGCCGGCTAGTGATCTGGCGATGAGAGTACAGCGTGCGGTGAATGATGGAGGCATTTATCCAAACATGATAATGTTGCTCAAAATGAAATCATGCTAACTCATTTGTTAGGAAATTTAAAAAATAATGTACAATATATAAAATTTCTATGTTAACATATCGGCTACAAATGCCCTCATCTGGTATATTATCAGTAATAGTATTAGTTAAGCTAGCTAGTTCAGAATGTTTATGTTAATGCATTAAGACTCCTTTTTCAGCACTGGTTGATAAGGTAAACTACAGAGTTCATTTCTGTGATGAAAATTAAAGCACATTTTTATGGCATCATCTGACACGGACATATAGTTCTCCACCGCATGCCGCAGCTGTCTTGTTTAAGTAATCTTTGTTCTTTTATTATTAATTAAATTAATCAATCAGTATGTAAAAAAAAAACTATTCATGGATATTTTTAATAAATAACTTTGTAACACTCTCTCACATATTAAAAAATACAGTACTTACAAAAAGCCACTGCGTCGGTCCTACTGTAGTTGATGTGGAAAAATGAATATAATTTAAAATATACTTAACATATATATTAATCAAATAGATAAGAAAAATATTACATTTACTGCAATTTACTTTAAATAATGGTCTTTATTATGACTAATAAAACACAAATAATGATGAATTATTCTTCTCAGGGTTACAGTTTGAGATGAAAAAGAAAAGAACTGATGTTTCAGGTGGTTTAGGATTTTACACATTTGGCTTTCGAGTATTAAATTAAATATAAATCTTAATATAGTACAAATTTATTTACTAATTAAGAATTGGTGTAAAATTACCATTCTAATTTTTTTTTTTTTTAAACATTTCGGAAGTAGTTCAGAAGGTCTCAGGTTCTCCCATGTTACCCCTGTTGGGCCTTTGAACAAGGCTCATAACCCTCAATGCTCAGATGTATAATGAGATAAAAAATTTAAGTCATCCTGAATAACGGTGGCTGCTGAATATTGTAAATATAAATGTAAATGCATAATAAAAACGAATTAATTAATGATAAACTAGTGGTGTGACAAGGAATAATCACATGTTTAACAAGGTGCACAGTATAATACAAGTAAAAATCTTTAAAAAAAATAAATTATTAAATTGTGTGTGTGTGTGTGTGTGTGTGTGTGTGTGTGTGTGTGTGTGTGTGTGTGTGTGTGTGTGTGTGTGTGTGCGTGCATGTATAAGGTCATGCCTTGAAGCGACGAGAACTTTCCTGAACTAAAGCCACTTAAACCTTATGTTCTGGTTTAAAACTTAACAGAGTCCTTTAACCATTAAATCTGTCTGAGATTTACACAATAATATCACAACACTATGTCAGTTACTGAGCTTTCACTCAGCTGGGCCGAGAATGATACACAGAGAACACACGCTTAATGTGATTCAAAGAGAAAGAGAGAATGACATACAGAAGGAAAAAAAAAAGAAAGACAGATAAAAGACAGAATGACAGACAGAAAGAAAGAAAGAATCAAGAAGAAAGAACGGGAGAAAGGAGGAAAGAAATGGGCTAGTTAAATAAAGAAAGAAAGAAAGAAAGAAAGAAAGAAAGAAAGAAAGAAAGAAAGAAAGAAAGAAAGAAAGAAGATAAAAAAGGACAAAGACAGATAGAGAAAGAAAAACATAAGGCAGATGACTGACAAAAAGAAAGTAAGAAAAAAAGAAATATACTGTATAAAGTATATTAATAGAGAGATTAAATAGAGGGAAGAAGAAAAAGAAAGAGGGAAGGAAAGAAATTGGCTAGTTAAAGATAGGTAATTAGAAAGGAAGGAAGGAAGAAAGACAGCGAGAGAGAGAGAGAGAGAGAGAGAGAGAGAGAGAGAGGCAACAGAAAATACAGAATGACAGACAAAAAGAAAGAAAGAAAGAAAGAAAGAAAGAAAGAGGCTTGTCAGGAGAGGGAAGTTATGAATAAATAAATAAATAAAGACAAGCAGACAGAAAGACGTAAACAAAAGAAAGTAAGAGATTTGTTAAATGAGGGCAGTTAGCTGGTGATTGTCCTGCTGATTGCTCCTTCTATACCAATTATACCTTCTTCACTCATATTAACACACACACACACACACACACACACTCATGCTCTAAGTTTTCGTCAGTTTCTCCTTCTCTCTCTTTTCCATTTCTCGTCCTCATTTTCTCTAATCCCTCTCCACCTCCCCGTGCTCAGGAGACGTCATGATTAAATAAAGGCTGAAATGTAACGACATCACGATGATTAAAAAGAGAAAGAACACAGCTGAAGCAGATGCAGGAATCTGGAAGGAGTCGGTGCGGTTACTGTAGCACACGCTTAGCGAGAAGTTTCACGCTGGCTTTCCAGGATGAAAATAATCAGAGCTGAAACTGATCTGCAGCCACATGTTCAGCGTCAAAAGTTTACTTCTTCTTCTGAACAAAAAACAATCCTCTCAGAGACCCATTAAACAGTAACGAACAATTACATTTAGAAATTTTGCCTTGAAAAAGATTCTCTCCGAAATTGCGCCGCATTAGCTTAAGATAGTGATTTTCAGGGACGAATAAAATTCTTTGGCTCTTAACGATATTTATTCAATAAAAATCTTTTCATAAACTCTAAATTCATTTTGCACAAAAGATCAAAAATGTGAGTGTGGCTAAAATAAAAAAAAATAATAAAAAAAAAACTTGAAGATCTTGAAGATGTCCAAAATCTAAGACACACCAGAATGTCAGACTGTTCTCAGGGTGGTCATTGTGTGTTTTTTTTTTGTCATTTGTTCATTCTCATATTTAGGCCCCGCCTCCTAAAGCTGATGTGTAGTTCCACTTTAAACATTTGCAGACACCCTTATCCAGAGTGACTTAAATTTTCATGTTTTTATACGGCACATCAGAGCAGGTAAGGGCCTTGCTCAAGGGCCCAACAGTGGAGCCTGGGGGTGAGGTTTGAACCTGGGACCTTCCAATTCCTTAAGAGCTACCCCTACTCTACCCAAAAGTATCCTAGCTTAAAAATGGTGTTTTACAATCTATTTAAAAATGTTTAGGGCCCAGCTTTGCTTCATGGGTCTAAAAAAATGAATCCAAAACGGAATGTGCAATTCCACAAATGACCACAAGGTCCACTGGCTCTAACAGTGAGTCAATCCCCAGAGACCCCCATGTTAATTGGGATGTTAAATTCTATTGTACAACTTTACAACTTTACATCTTTACATCTTAGGGCCAGGTCCTGATTGGACCAGCTCTCTCAAAGGGGACGGATGAGAGGTACTTAAGTGCTCCCACAGCCAATCAGGGGCGTCTGTGAGCTCGCGCAAACGGAAAGAGCGGATAGCGCTGGCCTCCGAGTGTGTGACTCCGCCCCCAATGGTGCGTGAGCGAGCAGTTCGAAAAGATGAGGTCGGCTGTCTTCGGCCCTCCCGGCTGAGTGGTAGTAGTAGCCTAAATGTGGAGCCCCCTAGTGACGGGGAGGAATTGGACACGACTAAATTAGGGAGAAAATCGGGGGAAAATCCAAAAAAAAAAAAAAAAAAGAATTAAACATCTTTACAGCCTGGTACACACAAAATAATAATAATTTGAGTGACAGCTGCAGTGCAGGTTTCCAACCGCTATCTCTCTGCTATGAGTGACTTTAGCTATCCAGCTATTGAAATAATTGTAGATTTATTTATGGATTAACCATCGCTACCGCGGACTCCCACAGTCAGAAAACCACTTGATGACATCACACAGGATTTGTTCGGCACTTTTTACACAGTTCTGACGCTGACTCCGCTGCTTTGTTGCTTGATTGTGTTCAACTTTTATAAGTTATGCTCAGGTTAATTTCTGTTAATTGTTCCACGGCCTGGATCACGTAATCCGTGTCACGCCTTAGCCTAGCCTAGCCTAGCCTAGCCTTAGTCTTTCATGTTGATGACTGCTGTAGTAAAATCCTAAAGACTCTACATAAGTATTTTTCTGAACGTTTTAATGAATTTGATGCCATGCCGCATTGAGACCAGAGACGCCGCACTACAGCACGTCTCCGTATAAACTGTTACACGTCTGCTATGAGTTAGTCACCTTAGCTACCTAAACTGACCTTGACTAGTCACTATCCTAGACAGGAACAGCGCTGTTAACTTTTATTTGCATTTTAAATGCTGGGAAAATGCAATAGGCGCAGGATTGTCACATGGTCTTCCGGCAGAGGAAGCGTTTGAGACACTGAAGCAGTGGAGTCAGGAGCAAATGGATTTTTGGACTCGTGCCTCTGGTAAGGTTTTATCTCCGTTCCATTAGACAGAAAGACCTCCGGCGCTGGACACAAAGCTGAACCCGCGCCAGGAACAGCATTATCATGTGATTCACTGCACGGACCGTCTCAGCGCCAGGTGTAGGATTACGCTACAATAATTACGCTCTACAAGTCATGTTTATTTTACAGCAGCTTTCACCGACCAAATACACAGTGTCGAACCGTAAAAGCTAGGTGTCAATCAATTCACCTTAGAATGGAAGACTTAACCTCTGCCCTCAGTCGTTAGTCCTACTGATGGTGCAGTAACGTTTCTCAGCTCTGACCTCCGTGCGTGCGTGCGTGCGTGCGTGTGTGTGTGCGCGTCTCCATTCCAGCCATTAGCCTCTGATCCAGCATGAAACCTCAGTGAGGATGGAGATCATGCCAGATAAATCCTGGACAAATAGCTCTGTCAGTCAGCGTGTCACAACACGAATGTGAGAGACGTTTATGATCCCTCGAGGACAGATTTCTGTCAATATTTAATGAGCTGACGGAGACAGAAACAGGACGTAATGAAGTAACCTGACTCCGCGCTGTGTCTCTCTCGGCAGAGACGCTACAGTAAATCGTCGACTCGGTAATCTCTCAAAAAACAAAACAACTTTTATCAGCAGCTGGAAAAAAAAATACATTTGACTTTTTCTTTCCTTATTTCTGAGCAGCGAATGACAGAAACGACGATGACCAAGTACACCGTCCAACATGTCCAATCTAGCATCACCTGCCCGGAGCGACTGACAGATTGGTGACATGTGGCGTGTGGGCGTGGCCTATACAGCATTAAGTGTTTTTTTTATTTTTTATTTTAGAAGTGGCTAGGTATGTTTATTTTCTAACATTAGCTAAAGCTAGATTAGCCAAATAGTCTTATTAGTCATGCGCACACACACACACGCGCGCGCACGCGCATGTGCACTCACAACTGCTATAAATTTAAACTGCCATGAAAACATTTTTAGAGTCTGATTCTTTCAACTAAACATCTGATCTCAGCCCCCTTTCCTCTCTTGGGTGTCAGTTGTTCCTTTATTCATCTTGGTCTTCCACCTTTCCTCTTTCTCTCATCCTTTTCTTTCTCATTCCTCCCTTTCTGAGCCCTGCCCTCTTTTTATCCCTTATCTGTCTTTCTCATCCCTCTTTTAATCCATCCTTTGATCTGTGTCCTTCCCTTTATCATCATCATCATCATCATCATCCCCTATCCTCTATCATCACTTCTTCTTTCTACTTACCCAGCTCTTTATCTTTATGTTTATTGATGTCTCCTCCTTTTCTTCTTCTTGGCTGTTCTCTCTCTCTTCGCTTCACCTTCTTTCTTGCCTTTCTGTCTCTCCATCTCTTGTCTCACCCTCACACCCTGTTGCTTTCTGTCTCTCTACCTCTCACTCTCTTCACCTTCTTTCTTGTCTTCTCCCCTCCGTCTCGTTATCCTTTCATCTCCTACGCATGCATGTTCCAGCTCTGCCCGAGGATGCTCCTAACCTCCACTCCGTCGCGTTTACATCATCAGATCGCTAATCTCATTAGCGCCGCTGTCATTCCACAGTGAACCGTACGGTCGCGCCCCGCTAGTGCTGTCCGTCCGGTCGACGAGAAAAGACGAGTGCACGTAAACAACAAAACGAACTCATAAACACAAACTCATGAACACGGCCTCGTCTTTTTTTTCTCTGAAACTGATCTAGTGAAAAATAACATTTCATTTCTTTCATGTTGCATTCATCTCCAGCGTAGAAAAGTAGAAGAGAAGATGACGTGTGTGTAAGTGTGTGTGTGTGTGTGTGTGTGTTACCCTGCAGCTCCACACCATGAAATTTAATCAAATCACTTCCAATTCTCTGAGAAACCACATAATTAATACTGCAACAGCTGCAGGATGAAAAATCAATCTGTCACACATCATTTATGATTTTTTACTATTTTTGACGTGGAAGAAAAAGCGTCCGATCGCCACAGAGAAGCTTTAACGCAGGTTAAACAGGTCGCGCGTGGATCTCGGAGCCTGACCGCCCCGTCCCCGATCGACTCTCCCGTTTCTATCTGATCGGCTTCCAGCGGAGTCGCCCGGGTTCGTCATCGCCGAGCAGACAAACAGCGCTCCTGGGAATCCACTGACTGAGAGACTGATCCGAGGGAGCCGACCTGACAACAACAGCCATAACCCAGACCCACACACACACACACACACACACACACACACAGAGTTCCGTAATGGCTTGTCACTGGAAATAAAGACTTGACGAAAAACTATTCTGAAAGGTATGACAGCTTTTTTGGGTCACAGTTTAAAAAATAATTCAGGATTTTGAGAAGAAGGGTCGCGATGTCCTGGGGTTGTTCAGAGAGACCATATGGTTGTTCGGAAAGTCTATTGGGTTGTTCGGAGAGACCAAGCGGTTGTTCAGGAAGATCTTGGAGTTGTTTGAAAGGCAGCGTGGTTGTTCAGAAAGACCAAGTGGTTCTAATATTTTGAGACTAACGGCCTAATATTCTGTTAAAAATAGGCAGATTTTAAGAACATGACCACAATTTTGAATAATAAAGTCATAACACTGTGACTAAATCCATTTAACATTCACTTGGCATGTCAAAGGACACATTCAAAAAGGGCGTGTCTATCAAGGATATTTAACGTGTCCTTACACTAATGTGAACTTCTTTTCTAAATCTTTTTCACCAGGCGTTGTTCAGAAAGACCGAAAGCTTGTTTAGTCTCCAGAGCGTCCTGATTATCATTAGGATCCATATAACCGGCAAGAGGGTGCCCTAAAGAAACACATATTAGACACGGAATGCTTTCAATTATTTAATTAAATGTTGAATTGTTTAAGCGAAATAAAAAAACAAAAAACGTTTGGTCGTGTTATGATGTGGCGTGTGCCATCCGTCTCATTCACACCTAAAGGAGGAGAAACACAAAATGGGTCAGATCTCCATGTCCTGTTTCTGCTTTAAAGTCTTATATAGAGCGCACACACATACAGTACACACACACACACACACACACACACACACACGGAGCTGGGCCTCGAGCTTCATAAAAACTGTTAACCATTCATTTTAGTGCTTAGAGAAGTAAATTATCAGCATTTTATAAATAACTTCTGGTTCTTTTAACGTTTAATAAACCTCTCTCTCTCTCTCTTTCGGGCTTTTGTAGGAACAGAACCCAGAACGAGCGGCAGACGCTGGCGACCTACTTATCTTCCACTTTCATCGTTCCTTTCATTTCAGAATGCGAAGTGCGAAGGGAAGCGGCTGAGTTACTGTAGCTCGAGAGCCGAAGTCTGTCGGTTCTGGATCCAAAAGTACCGATCAGAAGCTGCGCCGTTCGCTCACATATCATCATCTTGTGAGACGGCGGCTCGCGGCTGCTCATAATCTATGCGCACCGATCGGCATTTCATCAATGATTAAATCGGACGTGCGCGTGTTTTACTGCAGTTCCTCACCATTTACGCCCTCGGCCACGGCTGGGTATTCGCTCTGGAGATTGGCTTTATGAAGTCCTGTTCTGCTCGATGGCTGCTCACTCTACACACACTATTTCACCCGCGACGTTTATGTCTTTGTGTAATGAAAAAAAAAGATAGAATGCCATTTCAGGGCAATATTAAATACATAAATATGACAGCAGGAAATAAAATAATTGCTCGAGATGTTTCCAGTTCAGCGTGTGGAAAAGATTTGTTATAATAACAAACATACAGTACACTAGCTACAAACAGCGATTAAGGGGGCCAAGCACTTTGTAGCCGTGTCCCTTATTGACCAGGAGAATGAGAAGACCATCAGGACTTGTTCCTCATGTGATATATTACAAGTGATGATGATTGTACCATTTATAATATATTTTGAATTTATTCGAATGTACCATTTAGTAGTAAGTGTACAGTGGTGGCACGGTGGTGGAGGTGACCAGGAAGTCCCCAGTTCAAGCCTCGACGTTGCCGGTTGCCACTGTTGGACCCTTGAGCGAGGTCCATAAACCCTAAATGCTCAGATACAGTTGTAGCGTCGAGCTGGAAGCCGACCCCTTGAATAACCGACACAGAAACACCGGATATATCTACAGGATGGGAACGTGTCGGCGATGCGTAGATGGACTCGCGCACACTATTTATTAGTTTAGTGCACAGGGTGGGATTTAGCCGGGACTTGCTCCGTCCCCTGTGTGAAAGGTTTCGGTGATTGCGCCAGCAGAGACAGCTGAAAGTTTCTTCATCTCAAGTTTGCTTTTTTTTTCTTAACTCTACAATCCATTACAAAGAGTCACAGGCCTCCAACAAACCACAACAATCCACCTCCACACACCTTACAACCTGCTACGATGCTTTATTACATGCTGAATACAGTCTTCATGTGTGACCAATTCTTTTTTTTTTACAACCCAGCCGTAGCTGAACTATATTTAACTTTTCCATCCTGTAATTTTAAATCCTCTGAACTTATGGCATCTCCGAGTACGATCCCACTGTGAAAAGAAGTTAATAGAGGGCAGGAACTCCAACAGCTTACAAGATAGAGGGTTGTGTGTGTGTGTGTGTGTGTGTGTGTGTGTGTGTGTGTGTGTGTGTGTGTGTGTGTGTGTGTACAGCACGCATCATTGTCTGTGATCTCTGACATGTTGGATTAATGATGTTCCGCTCTCCAGCACAGAGTATGTCAACTGTGCACTAATTTAACCTGGCGTTAACTGACGTGTGTGTGTGTGTGTGTGTGTGTGTGTGTGTGTGTGTGTGTGTGTGTGTGTGTGTGTGTGTGTTTCTGTCGCTTCCAGCTTTATCCTCTGAATATAACATATAACTCTGAGATGTGTAGCAAGAGAGACAAAGATAGTGACAGAGTGAGAGAGAGAGAGCACCAGCTAAAACACTTTGTGATTTTTTTAATCAAAGAAAAATAAGGCCAATATATATATAAATTAATTCATCCTGGAGTATTAGACTGGGAACCGTCTGACTCTCTCTCTCTCTCTCTCTCTCTCTTT
>QMIH01000470.1:318234-329417 GCA_003987875.1 Clarias batrachus | reverse complement strand
CTCTATTTCTGTCTGTGTCTCTATTTCTGTCTGTCTGTCTGTGACTCTATTTTTATCTGTCTGTCTGTATATGACTCACTGCTTCTGTCTTTTTGTCTGTCTGTGACTCACTGTTCTGTCTGTCTGCGTCTCTATTTCTGTCTGTGACTCCATTTCTGTCTGTCTATCTGTGTCTAAATTTCTGTCTGTCTGTCTGTGACTCTATTTCTGTCTGTCTATCTGTGTCTCTAGTTCTGTCTGTGTCTCTATTTCTGTCTGTCTGTCTGTCTATGACTCACTGCTTCTGTCTTTTTGTTTGACAGTGACTCATTGTTTCTGTCTGTCTGTGACTCTATTTCTGTCTGTGTCTCTATTTCTGTCTGTCTGTCTGTGACTCTATTTCTGTCTGTCTGTCTGTGTCTCTATTTATATCTGTGACTCTATTTCTGTCTGTCTGTCAATGACTCACTGCTTCTGTCTTTTTGTCTGTCAGTGACTCATTGTTTCTGTCTGTCTGTGACTCTATTTCTGTGTGTCTGTCTGTCTATGACTCACTGCTTCTGTCTGTTTGTCTGTCAGTGACTCATTGTTTCTGTCTGTCCATCTGTGACTCTATTTCAGTCTGTCTGTTTGTCTGTCATTGACTCACTGTTTCTGTCTTTCTGTGACATTATTTCTGTCAGTCTATGACTCACTGTTTCTGTCAGTGACTCACTGTTTCCGTCTGTGTCTCACTATTTCTGTCTAACTGTCTGTCTATGACTCACTGTTTCTGTCTGTCTGTGCCTCTTCCTTCCACTGTCTCTCTCTCTGTCTCTCTCTGTCTCTGTCTGTCTCACACACACACACACACACACACACACACACACACACACACACACACACACCACTGCACCTCGTCAGGTAATGAGGGATCTTTATCTAATCTGGATTTGAATCCTCAGCAGAAGGTCGCTCTTAAATCACCGCTGTGTTGCTGTTCCTGCTGTAAAGCATGCTGACTGATGAGTCCCCACACACACACGTGTGCTCACAGAGTGAGAAAGAGTTCTCTAAATCACACACTACTCGTGACAAACTGTGCAGAAGGAGACTGGAGTGTGAGACTGACGTCAGCTAACACAGACATCACACAGAGACAGACAGACAGATGGAGACACACAGACAGAGTGATATATGGAGACAAAAAACGAGAAAGATAACCATAGAAAGACAGATATACAGAGACAGAAAGAAAAATATAGACACAGAGACAGACAAAGAGAACGATACAGACAGATAGACAACGACAGAGTGATATACAGAGACAGCAAAGGAAATATTAATAAGACAGAGAAGTAAACAGAGAAATATAGACCAAACAAGGACATGCAGAGACAGTGAAAAAGAAGAAGAATCGAGAGACAGAAAATGAGAAATAGAAGAAGAAAGAGAGAGGGATTTATATGCTGTTTATTTCTGCGTTCGATGAGCTAATGTGATTATTTGCACGTTTTCTAATTGTTTATTAGTTACTGATTACCATTAAACTCCATCTCTCCGTCACCTCTTACTGAAAATAAACCCCTGGCACCCTGTCGCACCCTGACCCGGGACTCCGGCGAGTCAGTCTGAGAGAGAGTTCTGAGAGAACTCCAGTACACTCCTTCAGGCTGCCCAGTTAAACCATGACCCAAGGTTCAACGCTCCCAGCACGAGTCGGAGGATCTACAGCCCAGAGTAAAGCGAAGAGGCTACGGCAGCGCTGTGGATTGTTCAGTGCAGCATGCTACAAGATGGATCCGGTCACTGAGCAGAGGAACAGAGTCTCTGATATTACACGGGTCCTACAGGGGGGCGAGCCAACGACCGGAAACGTCAACAGGAAACGCTTCGGCTGCGTCGCTGAATGAAGGAGCACTCGGCTACGGCGCTCTCGTATACCTCCGGGTTTCTGGAGGAAAGTGTCTCCCGGAGTCAGACGTCAGATCGGAGAGTATTGTAGGAATGTCATAATAACTTTGAAAGCTTTCCTCCGCACATCCTCACTGTTACACAAACAACTAGAGACAATTCCTGGAGATATTGTGACGTATGGGGACACGGATGCAGAACGGTGAAATCAGCTTGTTTGTAGGGCATAGGGACACTGAGCCCATCCATATTCTCCTGCCATGTTTGTTTGAAAAGAGGAGGCGTGGTTTAGCAACGTCTGTGGCTGCATGTCTGTGCTGATGATGTAACCCGACACCAGAATGCAGCATGAATGTGAAAATCCGGTTTTGGTCGGGTCCCAAACGACCCTCGATAGCTCCTGAAAGGTTGGACCAATTTTCCCTATTTAAAGTTTACACAAGGCAGGAGACCCGGCTGTCCATTTTTTAATATACAGTGGAACCTCGGATTGCGAGTAATGTGGTTTGCGAGTGTTCCGCAAGACGAGCAAAGGTTTTTAATAAATTTTGACTTGAAAAACGAGCAAGTCTTGTTTTTTACGAGTGCTGAGTATCTCTCTCTCACACACACACACACACACACACACACACACACACACACACACACACACACACACACACACACACACACACACACACACACACACACACACACACTCTCTCGCCTTTACACCCCTCGACCCGGCTTCACACACACATACAGACACACACTCTCTGTTTTACACAGAAAACACTGCTCTGTCGCGATTCTTTTCAAAGGTAAAGTGCGGGTTCATTTGTTTTTTGTTTTTTTACTTTACAGCAGTGATTCCGTTTGTACGCGTGTGTCATTAGAGAGATTTATTTTTTCCCAGTTAAAACAGTGTTTCTGTTGTGTGTGTGTTTGTTGTGAAACTTAAAAAGCGAGGTGGGGAAGGGAGGAGGGGAAGGGAGGAGGAGTTTTTCTGTGTAAGACAAGGCGAGGGAAGGGGCTAATTCCACACACACACAAACACACACACAAATACACAGAAACACTTATCTGTTGGGATTTATTTGTACTTTTTTTTAAAGTAAAGTGCAGGGTAATTTGTTTTAGTTGTACTTTATATATTGTATTAATTATGTTTATGTATTTATTGTTTTGGGCTGTGGAACGAATAATGTAAGTTTTCATTATTTCTTATGGGAAAATTTGTTTTGGTTTTGGAATATGAGCCCACTTTCCCGGAACGAATTATGCTTGTAATCCAAGATTCCACTGTACATTATATGGGTGTGTGGGCAAAAACGTTTTGTTGTTAAATCTGTGTGTGTCCATTGTAGAATCCCCATTACAGTCTATGGAGTGATTTGTTCAGTGATTTCAGGCCCACTTCTGAAGAGCTGAATTATTTTGGATCAACATGATTTTTACCACAGTAGTAGACTTTTTCAAGCTCTTTGATGTTTGTCATTTTGCAATAAGATAAAAAAAAAAAAAAAAATGAGCTAGGAGTCAGGGGATTAGCCTGATCCCTCCAGCGGTACAACCTGCATTAATTGCCAAAGGTTTTGCACTTTGAAATGCAATAATAATACTGTAGTATTGGTTTCCTGATGGCGCCCCTACTAACTATATATCTGGAGACCCAGCACAAATGTCTGTTCCAGAACTGTACATAACTCTCTACAAAGCCCGGATGATGACCCTCATTCACAAGGCTTCAAAAAGGACAACCTTGCCGTTCTTTAATTAAAACAATAACTGTTAAGAATGATCCTCTACAGAATGAGACTTGACTTCCTCTCACCGCATTAGTGCCTCCTCGTGTTCCGTTGTCACTACATCCATCCTGCATCCTCCACGTGTCTCTGCGATGTTCACATAGGCCCCTCCCTGCACGCGTGTGCTGCTCGCTCAAAACTTTGACTCGTCACGAGTGGACGTCTGTAAGCTGATTTATTCACAGACTTTACTGTCGGTGACGAAGCCGATGAGAAACCCTAAAAAAATCTACGTCAGCGCTTCCCGAGCAGAGAAAACCTGCATGAACAAAATCAATACGGACTCGTACAAGCGCTCGCCTTAATCCCTTTACATCCTCCATCACATCAGCGCATCATGTGACCAGATCGAGTGGCTGGAGGTCTCGCTCATTGCCTGGACCCTGTTTAGATTTAAGGCTGGGTCAATTGGTCAAAAGGCTGACCAATCAGAGGGCGAATCAGAGGACTGAACTGTTTCTTGCTCCACCCACAAGTCGGTCTTAGGCGCACAGCTGTAGTGTGAGGAATAAAACACTTCCGAAGAAACAGCAACAATTTTTCATTATTAATTAACAAAATAATGCTTGTAATCCATTTGTCGTGACATTTATTGTAACATCAGCGCTTTAATCCTGTTCCCTCTAAGACAAATAAATCGCCGCTTATCATTAGCGCTGACACTGGAGACTCCTTCCCTGATCGAATTAAGAGCCTCCTTACACATCAAACAAGTCCCTGTGATTGAGCCGTTACTATAGAAACCATAACACATCACTACTGATGCTGCAGTACTGCTGTTACAGAAGACGACTCAACACCTTCTGACCAATCAGAGGCCAGGACTCAGCAGCGCAGTGGTCTCAGTGAAATGATGTGTTCGGCGCCGTGACTTGTCGAGTGTTAGAGCCAGATTAGGAAGAAAGTTAAAAATAAACTCAGACTCAGGTTTCAGAAAGAGAGACAGAGAGAGGCTCAATAATTACTGCACTGTATCACATGGCGATCGACTGGCACGTACGTCTCGGGTTGGGAATTGTTGTGAGGGGGAAAAGATATCCTAAACGTCATCGATCAGCACACACACACACACACACACACACACACACACACACACACACACACATCCAGCCATGGCTACACTCGCGCCACAGTTGTATCAGCAATAAACCCATTCAGAGCTACAAAGTTACTGTAGGTTCGAATTTGTTTCCCAAATTTCTGCTACAATTCCGCCTTTAAGCTTTTCCCAAATTTAATGATTTCAACCTAGAAGCTGAAAAGGAACAAGTTCAACAAGGTTCTCTATTCTGCAGTGATTAATGCAGTTCAACCACAACAACCCCAGCTGCTCTTTAACCCAAACCGATGCAGCGAGGAGCTTCTCGTTTCCTAACCCGCCGTGTGAGGAGACATACAGTATCCTGTGGTTGAGGCAAAAATGTTCCTCAGTTGCAGAAAAGTCAAATTATTGTCCTGCATCAAGCAAAGAAATAATCAAAGCAGAAACTATTGCTGAAACTTAAGGGACTGGGACTAAACAGCGGTGTGGCCTTAAGAAAACCTCTTATCAGTGAGACTCATTCAGCTGACTAGCGAGCGATGGGAAAAAGGTCATGTGACCTGATGAGTCCAGATTGAGCCTATCGCAGAGTGATGGGCGTGGAAAGCGCAGTGTTATGATCCGGGGTTACTTTAGGTCAAGATCTTAGAAATGATTGTGACTCTGGATGGAAAGAAAGGTGTTGACATTGCCTAAGCTTATCAAAACAAAAGCTTGCCTGACAAAATATTAAAGTGTGCACTATTTTATTTTATGTATATTCACTACTGTGCAAAAGTCTTCACCCCCATTTACTTCCAAAGAGCTAGGCTTTCTTAATGTAGTCGTAAGGAATAGTCCTCAAGGTTTCCTGAAGGACAGTTTTTTGTCCCTGCCAAGTCCCTGTGCTGTACCTGAGCAGTTTCAGAGGGATGATTCTTTATTCCTATGAATCATTCAAGCAAAAAATAATAATAATAAATTATCGTACGTCCTGAGCCAGTGAGAAACAGGTGCAGATGATAACATATGATCAGGAGGTGATTAGTTCACTGTTGATGCTGGGTGCTGAGTGATTGGAACAGACGAGAGGGGAAATGAGGTCGCTGCTGAGGTTGTTGCATAAAAATTTTGTAGCTTTGGAATTTTGCAGCTTGTCAAAGTAAGACTTTCTTTAATTTAATTCAATTTGATATGAAGAAATGAGGGGGGTCAAGACTTTTGCACAGCACTGTATAGACACAGTATATCCACATATATATTTTTATCTTTAATTTATACTCATTTTACCTTTTATATGTACTATTATTATTATTATTATTATTATTATTATTTATTATTACACAAGACGCAACATTATCGAAGCTAACATCTCACCTACTGTGACATTCGCTAGCTTAGCTCTAATTCCTGGCGCTCTCACCCATTTATAGCTTCTGCACTAGAAGCAATAATGTTAAAATGCAGACGCTCAGACCCACATAACAGCACAATTCTGTGAATTCTTGCCGAGCTCTAGCCTTTTCTAAGCGCGAGATTTGCTCTTGTCAGATTCTCATTAGCGAGAGCGATGCTCCTGCCACGCCGCCGCCGCAGACAGCTGTGTATACGCGACATCGTGGGACTTCAGCACTTCTTTCTCTCCGGTTGGATCAGAAGATTTTTTTTTTTTTGCCCCAGCCCTCTCTTTTCTCCCCGTCTGCCTGCACACATCTGTCCCGTGACATGGCTCATTCATCTTCGATCGCCTCCCTCTGAATATTGCATCACCGTTTTGGGGGGAGGGTGAACCCTCGTGAGCGGGCGAGCTTCTAAAAACAGCTCTTCCTCCTTCTCACAGGCGTACAGTAAACCGAGCGGGAATAAAGCCTGCTGTCGGTTTTACGAGATTCTCGTTGTATCTGCATTTTTTTTCTTTCTTTTCTTCTCTTTTCTCGTACCTGCTGTCTACTGACCTTCCGTTACACAACGACGTTCACATATTATTCGTCGTGCCCATGTGAGCATGACCAGTGGCATCTACAATAGATAGAGTTAACTCATGTTAGCTAATGTCTCGTGAACATTAATTGCTGTGATTATTTCACATTGACCAGCTCAAGTAGTTTAAAAACATTCGGAACAGGAAGGACACGAAAGAAGGAAAGGAAGAAAACGAAAACGCATTTGTAAAGCGAGATGGGAAAAGGGGAGGGGCTAAGAGAGAGTCTCTTAATATTAGGATAGTTACTACACAACTGTCAATCATTCTACACGCCAAACGTCTCATATGCTTTTTGTTATTTGGCCTGAAAGTGTATATTTGGTATTCTTTAGACGTAATTCGTACTCGTATCCAAAAATGTCGTAAAGATCAAAAAGCTAAATCGTTTTTTAATCTTCGCGGCGGCCTGAGCGCGTTTTCATATCATCCGCCCCCTTGATTTTAATGCTCGGTGGTTTTTGAGAAGAGACGACACCCCGACCAGGCATCGAGCAGATGGACGCAATTGAGCTGATGATGAACAGCGCGGTTATGGAGACTCGAGCGGCAAGAAACGGCCGATTCCATTTACTAGCAGCTTTACTGAAATCTGGTTACGAGTCAGATGAATTCACGGAGATGTTCGGCGATAATAGAGTCTGTCGTTAAATTAGACGTGAGGGATAACATCTAGAATCCGTCACTGGCCGGACAACGAAGCGATTAGCGTCAAGCGTCGCGGCCTCATCGATGGAATAATAAGGATGATTGTGGTGCGAAAGCTATTAAGACGAACACACAGCTGCTGTCAAATTTTTTTAAACGATTCGAGTCTATGAAGGAAGAAAAAAAGGACGGCATTAATGAATACAGAAAGTTAATCAGCCTCGAGTGGAAAAGTAAAGACCAGAGTCGTGTTAACACAGATAAGCACAAACGTAGAAGGACCCCAGGGGCCTCATGAAGGGCAAGGATGCTTAAGTTTTGGATGGTTTTGCTGCTTGTTTTTTTTGTTTCTTTTATGTTTTTAATGTGCAAATGTTTAGGACAAATTGAACAAATAAAAAAAAGTCAAACATAGATAATAAAAAAAAAAATCCCATTTTTTTCTTTACAGTTTGTTCGAACAGCTCTGGTGCTCGCGGTACATGATCTTCCCTGGCAGATGACAGACTGACACTCTGAAACTCGAGTGATAAAGTGTGCAAGTTTCAGGAAATCGTGTCCTCTGAAGGAGAGAACTGACAACCAGAGCGATCTCCTCGCGAGCTCCCCGTGGACCGACAGCCTGGGAGTATTTTGGGAAGGTTTTTTTTTTTCATTTTCTCCCCCCTTCCAGACTGCTGAGGCTTCAAGGACAAGAACTCATGCTTAAGTTGAATATTTTTATTCTAACCATGACACACACAGGCACGCATCTCTCTCCGTATATCCAATTTGTCTTAGAAATCCGTGGGGTGCTTTTCTGTTCATGTGTTAAAAAAAAACAAGCAGCAAAACCGTCCAAACTTGTAAGCATCCTTGCCCTCCATGAGGCCCATGGGGTCCTTCTATTCCATGCCACTGAGTCGCTGTGTAAGGTTGATTGGACCGACCGTCGTATTAGTGTTTTTTTTTTTTTTACCCTCGTCTGCTAATGAAATTCGCTTCTTTATTCATTTCCAAAAGCATTTCGAGGCTCTGCGGGAAGAAAAGTCCATCTGACCTCCAGTGTGCTTTCAGATATACAGTACAGAACCTTGGTGTGCTCTCCACCTGGGAGCGGATCTTTAGGCTGGTGAGAGCGCGGCGATCACGCTCGGGTCCGAGAGATGGTCTCAATCCGAGCTATTTTCTGCCATAGTCATGTGGTTTGCTAAAAAGCAGGACAAGGACAGGGAGGATGTTAGCACGTCTTAAAACTAGGGCTGTCAACAGTATTAAGTATATTACGTTAACACATAATCAGTGTAGACATTTTAACACGTTACTATTTTTTAAACGCAAATTAATCATACAGTACATAATAATCTGTGTGTGATAACGGCATTTTTAACGCAGATAATAAGACGAGTGAGGAAACATCACCAGATGTGCTGAACGGAGAGTTTCATTATAAAAAGCTTCTAGTAGATAATACCAAATAATATAATAATTCTAGTAGATAAAACCAAATAGACCAGTCATGTGTTCGCGTGACCTTCAAGGGAAGTATCTTTATAAGAATACATTCGTTATAAACTCTGGGAGTCGTGGCTCAGGCGGATCAGGCTCTAGGATTTTTTGGGTTGCCACAACCACTGCATGCAGCGCCGGTCCCACTCAAGAGATTTTAATTTAACATTCGTTAAATGTTTTATGTTTCATGAAGCAAACTTCTGAATTGTGGTCGGAAACCTCAATTTTTTGTCCGAATTTCCTGTGGAAACAGACCTTAATGTCTTTAAAAGGTTCTTGAGAAGGTCTGTAACATGGTTAAGGTTCCTTAGGACCTGTAAAACAATACTTTTTGTTTAAAAAAATGTGCACTGGGAACAGGGATTAAGGTCTTGACATGGTTCCTGAAATGGGCTGTGCACCAAAAACAGGCCTTTTGAAAAAGTTCTTGAGATCTTGAGAAAGTGTCTGAGATCCTGTGAAGGTTCTTGTGGTTGAAACATGACTGAAGTTCTTTTAGTAGAATGAATTCCCACAACAACAACAACAAAAATTACACTTGTCCCATTAATGTCCTGAAATGTTCCTAAGGCCATGTGTACTGGAAATAGATCTCTTAAGAGGTTCTTAAGGCCCTGAAATTCCTGGTTGAAATATTCCAAATATACCTTCCACGATCCATCCATCCATCTATTCAAGCCAACGTTGCTAAGCAATAGTTGGCCACAGTGACTCACATCTTTACTCCAGTGTTCATTGCTCTAAGGAAAGTTAAGTTTCATATGAACCTTTACTGCCAACTCATAGGCAAACACACACTCAATCACACACTGCAGGCAATTTGGAAACGCCGAACCAGCCAACAGCGCCTGTTAGGAGAAACCAGAGTAACCAGTGGAAACCCACAAAGCACAGGGAGAACTTGCAAACTCCACAAACCAGAGACAAGATTCGAACCCCTGACTCTGGAGGTGCAAGACAACCATGCTAAAAACGTCCTTTAATAACTGTATAAAAATTGTGCCAATGCTTTTCAGTTACAGGAAAAAGTATCTGGACCTCTGTGAAGGTTCCTGTGGTTTAAAAAAGTTCTTGAGAAGGTTTGAGAACAGGCCAGAAGTTCCAGAATAATCACTGGGTCTGAGAAAAGCTCCTGAAAAGGTTCCTCCAGTGAGAACGTGCCTAATAGCATTCATGCTAAGTTCCTGAGAAGGTCCTAATATGGTTGTGCCTAATGAATGAAACCCGAGCAGAGTTCCTGACAAGGTTCTTGCGGTAAGAAGGAATCCTCACTAAGGTTGCCACAGTGTTTTTGAATTCCTATTAAATTTCCAGCCAAGGAAATCCAGATCCACGCAACATGTCACATGAATTAATCTGAAAGTGCGCGTAGCGAAGCGAGTGCGTCCGGTCAGGGTGTTACCGCCGCCGCTCTAAACTCCAGCTGCTTGGCTAAAATCTGGATAAACCTAGCGTCAAGCGTAGTAGCATAAGCTGTAATTATCAAACTGCCTTGGGACACGAAGTGTTGTTAAAAATAATCAATGCACCGTGCAAGACATCTTCACATAAAGCCATAAATAGGACCAAATAAATACCCGGCTTTAAATAAAATAAAAAAGAATCCAGCAACAAGAAGGACGACGCTACAAAGAAAGCTGTGGCAAAGGCAAACGCGAAGTCGAGGCAAAAAACCCAGGCCCTGGGCCAAAAAAATAAAGCAGCGAGCTGCTCTGGGCGGGAATACACTATCATTAATAATCCATTTTTATCCTCCTAACAACAGCCGTGCTCAGAAATATTATTCCTTTTTTTACGAATGCCAAGCGCATCCCGAAACGCAGCAGCTTGACTCAAAGCCAGATCTGAAATCAAATCTGTAATACAACGGCGCATGCTCGAATCCAATCGAAGCAACATCTCACACACACACACACACACACACACACATGTTTCATTCTGTCTTCTGTCAAATAAGGCACAAAACACGCTGCAAACCCTAAGAAGAGGGACACGCCAGCAAGACTGCTGTTGCCTTTAGTAAGAGATGTTACCTTTAGCCACGCCCACAAAAAGAGCTGTTACTTCTAACGACGCCCACAAGAGAGCTGTTACCTTTAGCACATAGATGTTACCTTTAACCATGTCCATAAAAAGTCATGAATTTAGAAAGCTAATTTTTTAAAGTTGTTACTTTTAGCCACGCCCACAAAAAGTTGTAACTTTTAGCCACCCCCAAAAAAAGCTGTTACTTTTAATAGCTGTTACTTTTAGCCACACCCACAAAATACCTGTTTCTTTTAAGAGCTGTTAGCTTTAGCCACGCCGACAAAAAGCTGTTACTTTTCAGAGCTGTTACTTTTAGCCACACCCACAAAATACCTGTTTCTTTTAAGAGCTGTTA
>QMIH01000470.1:279151-318075 GCA_003987875.1 Clarias batrachus | reverse complement strand
TTTCAGAGCTGTTACTTTTAGCCACACCCACAAAATACCTGTTTCTTTTAAGAGCTGTTACTTTTAGCCACGCCCACAAAAAGCTCTTACTTTTAAGAGCTGTTACCTTTAGCCATGGCCAAAAAATTTTTCCTTTAAGAGCTTTTACTTTTAGCCACACCCACAACAAAAAATTTAAGAGCTGTTACCATAAGCCAAACCTTCAAAAAAAGCTGACTCTTTTGAGAGATGTTACTTTCAGCCCCGCCCACAAAGGGGGTTTTGAAGTCATTAAAAAAATTTTTTAAAAAACATGCGACTTGTCACTGTAACAAGAAACCAAAAAAAAAAAATTATGAATTAATACAAATTCCTGTGTCCTCAGGATGTGGGAAAAACTCTAGGTTTAGTTGGCCTGATCTGACCTCTGTGCATCCGCTGACCCGCTCTGTGATTTCACGTGGCCTAACACTTAGTGGCTGAGTTGCTGTCGTTCCCAGTCGCTTCCACTTGTTATAACACCACTAACAGTTGACTGAGGGATATGTAGAAGTGAGGAAACTTGACGACCGGACTTATTCCACAGGTGGCGTCCTGTCACGGCGCCATGCTGGAATCACTGAGCTCCTGAGAGCGACACAGTCCTTCACTAATGTGTGTAGAAGCCGTCTGTATGCCGAGATGCTTGATCTTATATACCTGTAACCATGCAAGTGACTAGAACACCTGAATTTAATGAATTGGATGGGGGGGAGTGAATACTTTTGGCAGTATAGTGTATATATAGTGTATAGTTTATTATCCCAAAGTAAATTCTATTAATTCCATTAAGTTCCTACACTGACATGCTGAACAGAGACTGACTTCCTGTTTGCGGTTTTCATCAGCAACATTGAACTTGTTAATCACAGGAACACTGGCCAATCAGTGAGCTCATGTACTGGGAAGGGGGCGGGTCTCTGGGTTAGCCGGCACTCTGCACTTTCCCTATGATTGGCCAGATTTGGTTGGAGGGGGCGGGACTTGGCCAAGAGTTTTTTTGTTCATTTTGTAACACAGATAAAAAAAATTTAAAAAACAGACAAACCGTATCATTGGGTTATAACTTAAATGAGAGTGCGAAAGTTTGCACCCCCCCCCCCTACTCGTATTACTGTGAGTTTGTTTGTGATAAAATTCTAAATGTAAGAGAAAATCAACAGGAGAAAAAGCAAAGTGCCAGATGGCCAGGTCCAATAACTACTCAATTCTGTTTGTTTTTGTTATTCGTTATAAGAAATAAGATCCATGAAGCCTGATCCTGATCTGT
The DNA here is from genome assembly GCA_003987875.1 of Clarias batrachus. NCBI lineage: Eukaryota > Metazoa > Chordata > Actinopteri > Siluriformes > Clariidae > Clarias > Clarias batrachus. The sequence continues at coordinate 316,787 of QMIH01000470.1, read as the reverse complement.
AGAATATTATATCTTGCTGCTCTCCAGTTGATATTTTTACACCGAACCGTTCATACTGTAGCAGCGCTGAAGCAGATATAAAGCATGTTTTATATACTGTATATATTGGGATAATCCTCTTGACAAAGCATGCGAGTGCCCAGGCATGAGTGTGCATGTGTGTGTGTGTTTGTGTGTGTGTGTGATCATGACTGTGTGTTTAGTTGGTGCAGAAGCGTCGAGAGTGTGTAACGATCTCAGCACGTCACACTCGACCTCTCGCTGCTGCTTCTGCCTACGTGATCTCCTTTTCTACTGCACATCTTCTTCCTCGGCAGAGCTGAAGGCACCGAGACGCACTGCAGAGAGCACGTTCATTAACACAGAGGCAGCCAGAACCGCAGCACGCGCACACACACACACACACACACACACACACACACACACACTGTACAGACTCCTGATAAGCATCACACTGAGCTGTAGATGTTTCTCCTCTTGCAGAAGATGCTCGTATATGTGCGCATTGCAGATTTATTTCTTAAAGCTAAAGTTCTTTTTTCCCACCAAACGTCTGCTGCGTGGTGTGTTATTTATTTATTTATTGCTATATATATTTATATGCTGTTTATTTTATAAATATAAATCAATTTCCTGCGTAATTATTCACTTAAGCAGGAAATAAAATCAGTCTGGTCATGGTCTCTCTTATGTTCACGCTGGTTGCCGTGGTAACGGTTCAGGGCTCATACCCTGATGAATATATGACTGTGACGAAAAGTTAGCTCGCGGTCTTCCAACGTAGCCGTTTTACTTTCGGGTCTCATGTCGCACACAGCACCTACAAACAGTCACTCCGTCACCAGGCGCTTTTTGTTCCTCTCTTTTCATGCTAAGGCGATGAAAAGTACACAGCGTGTCATGTTCCTGTTTAAAGTGAACCTGTGCAGCCATTACTATAGAAACGATAACGTACTAAAACTTGTTTGTGATCAGAAAAATCGAATCGACGGGTTTTGAACCAATCAGAACGCAGAGTTCGACAGCGAGTTCTGATAGATGTTGATATAGCGACGACATTTTTACATCAACTGAACGGTAACAATGTCGTCGTAACGTTTATAACTGTGATATAAAACTGTTAATGATCGTTACGCTGCTTCTTGTTGTTGTCAGAGCCGAATCCGCTCCGGATGGTGAGACATATAGCTAGCCAAGTAGCTGACTCAAAATTGTCTCGTGTGTGTGTGTGTGTGTGCCTGTGTGTGTCTGTGTGTGTTACCATAGCAACAAACAAAAAAACAAACAAAGGTGCAAACCCTTAGTTGCCGGCAATTTTCATAGTCTAATGTGGGGACACTTTGAATATGACATAAATTAATAAAAAAGTTACATTTGAAACATTTGCTCAATTCGGATTTATTTAATTCTTTGTTTGTTTATTTGTTTGTTTCAGACTTGATCTCGGTATCTAAAGATACAGGCCACACGTCAGTGCCATGTACTTTCTGTCTTTATTAGCTGCACCGAGAAGCCCTGATGCATCTGACATGAAGTGGACACGTGCACACACACACACACACACACACACACACACACACACACACACACACAGAGGGGTTGTGCTGTCTCCCCACGCCTGAACACATGCACTCTGCCATGGACACACCTGTCACAATGTTTCCTTCAGCTAATGTGCCACCGCTATCATTAAAACACACACACACACACACACACAGAGACCCTCACACTGTCTCTCTTTCTCTCCTCGGCGCTGCCCGTGTACTTCTGGTCCTGCACCAAGCATCAAGGCAACACACACATTCTCTCTGCACCAGTACTCTCACACACAACCTCATGCACACACAAACACATACACGCCACACACACACACCCTTTCTGCTCTTGCAGAAGTGTGAGCGTCAGCAGTAAGCTGTCCTTTTTCGAGTTGCTGCAGCCTGAGCCGCCTCCCTGCTACAGAGAGATAGAGAGGGGGAAAGAAAAGAAAAAAGACAGAGAGAGAGAGAGAAAAGGGTGTGTGTCTGTGTGTGTGTGTGTGTGTGTCCGATGAAAAAGGAGGGAGGAGACTTGTGCGAGGAGGTTACTTGGCTAAGTGGGCCAACGCTGCAGCGTGACACATCAGCATTCAGGTGGCGTTCTCTCTCTCTCTCTCTCCCTCTCTCTCTAATTTCTGTCTGTCCCTCTCTGTGTGTGTGTGTGTGTGTGTGTGTGTGTGTCTCTCTCTCTCTCTCTCTCTTGTTCTCTTTCATAGACACAGAGTGGTCTGTGGCCCCCTAGTGGCCCAATCCAAACACTACAGCAGCACGTCCTTTTCAGCGGTGGTTCCCAGCTCCGGTCCTGGACGTCCCCGTGTCCCGCACGACTTAAGAAACATTTTTCTCAAAATGTAACGGAGCAGGGACACAGGGATAGTGTGTAGGACAGGGGGCGTCTAGGACCAGGGCCAGGGCCGCTGAGCGAGGGCATGCAGGAGAACCACAGAGGCTTATGGGAGAAAAAGAAACTTTATGTTGTTTGTTTACAGGCAAGCCTTTAAAGTCTGCAAATAAAAACAAACATATTCTCTTATTCATTTTTATTAATGCAATTAATGTGCTAAATTAATTGTTAATTTAATAGATTTATAAATATTTAATGGTATTTAGTTTTGTTTTATAAAATGAATTTATTTATATTTAAAATAAAAAAGTGAGTTGTTATTATTATTTTTCCAGTTTCATTTAAAAGAAATCGCCTGTTGTTTATGTACAAGTAGAGAACTGAAATTTGCAACATAAATAAATAAATAAATAAATATTCATAGTGTTATTTTATTTGATTTATTTTAATTGCATTTAAATGTGTTTCATCTCCATTAGCTGTTTGTGTCTCTTTGTTCCTTCAGTTAAAAAAAACAAAAAAACATAAACCCTGTTAGATGCACATATTACACAAGTGTTGGCACTGAAATTAGCTCTGCCCACTGCCTGAAAGGATGAAACTGGACAGGAAATGAAAAAAAAAAAACATGTCTCAGGTGTGTTTTAAATCCAGACAACGTCACATGCTAAAATTCCAAACAGCTCTTTTAAAGTCGCGAAGATTATTTTTGCATTTTCAGGAAATTCATTAATGATTGTGTAGCCGTGGGGGGCCATTACTTTTGAGTGTAAGGATGCTGGTGAAGGAGCAGGAGGAATATAGGACTTTGAGAGAAAAGTCTGCGAGTTTACATCATGATACCATGTTCCCATGTTGATTATTTTCCCTTAACACCGCGAGTGTTTTATTCTCGACATAGACGTACAGAGCTGTAAGATCTATCTGGGTGAAAGACATTTGGGCCACATCGAGGGCAGCTTGGTGGCTTCTGCACATGAAGCTTGAAGGCCTAATTCAAAGGGCACCGTTAGCCGTGCTATGACATCATAAACACTTAGCCGTTAGCGTTCTCACTGGAGGAGCGATACAGCCTAGAGCAAATAAAACTCATTTGGACGTGAGCGTCAGGGAGTAAACTTTAGGGTGCCAAAACCTTTGCACAGCATCATTATCCAGAGATAAGACAGATTGGGACATGGTGTGAACCTGACCGCCACGGGGACACGTACCAAATGCGAAATCGATTCCTTTGGAGCGAGTCCTGATAGATGTTCCTGCAATTTTCATTTGGAACGAGTTCAAGATCCGGATCCGGTTAAAAGGATGGAGAGAAAAAAAAAACTGAGAGAGACATCAAAGCTTACAGAGTCTGTTGGTCTGGTCTGATCTGATCTGAGATGAGATGAGAACATAATAAACAACACAACACTGAAAAAAGTGCATTTGAGTGCCATGTCTAACAACAACCTAAAAACGCAAGAAAATGAAAAGAGGTTCTTCAGCTCGCTCGGGTGTCGCAGTTATTTTTTTTCCACAGGCATAACGGGTCCGTGTGAGGAGTCGGGATTAGACTCGGAGTGCGGAACGGCGGTGCGGTGGGGTGTGAGAAACGTTACAGCGATCGCTAGAGTCAGCAAAAAGTGGATTTTCGGTGACAAACAGATCGCAAGGAAGAGGGAAGAAGGAGGAGGAGGAAAGGGGGATGTTCTGGTCCAGCTGTGATGATGATGGGTGAGGAAAGCAACAGCTGGAGACCGTTTCGTTTCACGGTGTCACATGTCACTCGCATGTGCAGCGACCTTGGACAAATAGATCAAGCGAGGTCATTTATGTTTGAACATAAAGGCCCGAGACGTGACCATCATGATGAGGACGTTGACGCAGACGTTCTTCTCCTCTTCCTACTCAGTTTGTTCGTTCGAATCTCCAAAGCGCCAGAGTCCAGAGTCACAGTAACTCAGATCTCATCTCGCATAGTCAGATTCTTTCGATGGTTTTCTGTCAATAAATTCAGCGTCTGCAGGAAGCGAACGCAAGTGCTAGCTTGATGAAATATCTTAGTTTGTTAGCCACGGTAAGGCACAGACACCAGAATTATGATACGTTTTTTAATAGAAAGAAAAAGAAATATCATTGAATATAGTAAAGTGATATAGAGGTACAGTAGATGGTATATGCTAATTTTCATCTACTTGAAAAACTTAGAGAAAAAATGAAAGAAAAACAGCAGTGGTGGAAGTGAGGAAGCTAGCTAGCTACAGTAGCCACTAATACATGAGGTGAAAAATCAGACTAGCCAAGTATTCGCCAATTAAACGCTTCAACTAAAAAAAAAAATCTGGCAATCTCGGAACCTTTTTTTGTTTTGTTTTTTGCCCCAATTTTCTCCCTAATTTAGTCGTGTCCAATTCCTCCCCGTCACTAGGGGGCTCCACATTAGGGCTACTACTACCACTCAGCCGGGAGGGCCGAAGACGATCACGTATTTCCTCCGAACCACGTGACGCCAGCCGACCGCATCTTTTCGAACTGCTCGCCGGCGCACCGTTGTTGGCGGAGTAACACACTCGGAGGACAGCGCTATCCGCTCCTTCCGCTCGCGTGAACTCACAGACGCCCCTGATTGGCTGTAGAGTCGTGATTAAAGTGGGAGCACTAAGTACCTCTCATCCCTCCCCTCTGAGAGAGCTCGGCCAATCAGCTCTCTCTAGACCTCCGGTTGCGAGAGGTTACAGCATCACCCGGGAATCGAACTCGCGATCTCCGGACGATAGGGCGAGCACTTTACCACTGCGCCACTCGGAGACTGGAACCTCGTGTTTTTGACTAGCACGGCTAATTAAATCAAATTTCATCATGTAAACATCCTCATATTTTTAGCCATTATTTACAATTCAGAGTTAGCAAGATACAAACAAGTTAGCTAGCTAGCAAGCAAAGAAAACCCAGAAGTTTTTTTAAGGTGTTTTGGTCTACTGAGGAAAATCTGATGCTTTGTAACGCAGTTTTGACTTCAAGAAACTGGTTTCGTCGTGTTTTTGCTAATAGCACCTGCACTGTTCTCTTTTTCTTAGCTAACCGCCGCAACTGAAAGAAACTAGTGCGGCTGCAGCAAGAAAGATTCCCTGTATCTAGCTCTGTAAATGAGTCTTTAAAGCCACATTTTGATCGAAAGACAGATTGTGGTACGCTGGAGACCGTTAGCCGACATCATAAACAATTATATTAAACACTTCCATTAGCATCCTCACTGAAGGAGCGATACAACAGAGAGCAAATGAAACAAGTTTGTCCGTGTAGAGTCAAAGGGTTTAAACTTTTGGGTACCAAAACTTTTGCACAGCATCCAGAGTGAGATAGATGTTAGGACACGGTGTGAACCTGACCGGCAAATTTCATCACAAAAATATCCACATATTTTATCCAGGATTTAAAGTCCAGTGTTTGGTGCTGTAGGCTAGCAAGATGCTAGATCAAGCAAGCTAGCTAGCAAGCAAAATAAAAACTCGAGGCTGCCTATGAATTTAGATTTTTTTTTCTGGTGGTTTGGTGTACTAAGGGAAATCTGATTCTTTGTACTGTAGCTTCGACTTCAATAAACTGTTTTGTGATGTTTTTTTGCTAACAGCACCTGCGCTGCTCTCTTTATCTTAGCTAACCGTCGTAGAAGAAAGAAACTAGCGCTGCTGCAGCACAAATTGTCCCTGCGTCTAGCTCATCTCACGTCACTGCAGGCGCCCGAGTCGAGGCCACGGGGTTCTAGTGCGGCTTTAATCCCTGCATGCACACACGCACACACTCACACACACACACACACACACACACACACACACACACACACAAAACTAATGGGATTCCGAACGTCGCTCGTCTCCTGAAAGTGCTGACTCCCTAATGATGCAGAGTCGCTCAGCAAACTCCAATCTTCTCTCCATCACGCTCGCTGTCATGGCCACGGCAGAGGACTGCTCATCACGCCCACCTCCACCTCCACACACACACACACACACACGTCTTAATGCAGAGGGCCAAACATATAGAAACCCGCTCCGTCGTCTCCCTCCACTCCTGCTGCATCGCTAATCATTTCTCATCATTAGCATTAGCATAATGCTAAAGCAGCGAAACACTATCGAGTGCTTTGTACGAACCTATTAATGTCCAAGCCACTCGCGCAGACTGACATGTCACATGACCTCTGACCCCACTTGCAGTTTCAGATTCTCACAAGGAGGTTAATCATGGACCGCTCATGTGTGTGTGTGTGTGTGTGTGTGTATGCTGTAAATCACGGGTAATAAATTCTCACATGGGTGAGAGCTTCATCAGGCGTCCATTAAACACCTCATCTGTTCATCTGTCGCTAGTCACACCATAAACAAACCCCACCACAAACACACACATGCACACACATAGAGGAGAGAGAGAGAGAGAGAGAGAGAGAGAGAGAGAGAGACACAAACACACTTTACACAATGCTCAGACGATGAATTATGTGAAGAAAGAAAGAAAGAAAGAAAGAAAGAAAGAAAGAAAGAGGAAGATTTTAAGAAGAGGAAGGAATTTAAGGAACCAAAGTGAAAAACTTTTTTTTTTTAACAGAAAGAAAGCAGAAAAACAGAGGGAGGAAAGTGAGAGAAAAAAAGAAACAGAAAGAAATGCATGACACAGATCTCTCCCTCTCTCTCTCTATCAGAGTTCCCATCTCACCGTCACTCACACCCCTGCTGTCAGCACACAGTGAAGTGTCTGCTCTTTAACAGCTCTCCCACTAGACTTCACACACACACACACACACACACACACACACACACAATGGCCTGCATGCATTCAGACCCATATGTATACTAACATGTATTTAAACACACACACACACACTCACACACACACACACACACAGAAAGAGATTACGCAGTCACTTGACTTGTGTTGACGAGAGAAGGGATTGGTGTTGATGAGTAAAAGATAGGAGGGATTGGTGTTGAGTAAACAAAATTAGCGATTGGTGTTGAGTAAATGAGAGCAGGGGTTCGTTCTTCGTACGTCGCTTGAAACATCCGAGGTGAATTGACAGATCTAAGATGAGATCATCGCGTTAATTACGACAAGGCTAATTCGGTTCTTCGACACACCTGTTGTTGATGATTAGTATCGCTGGATTGAGTTGTCTAAGATTATTGCGCGTTTGTGCGTTTGTTTAAAAGGAAACACTGATCACTGAGTCCTGCGATTGGTTGACGAAATGGCAAAAGAGCAGCTCAATTTTTTTTTCTCAATCCGAGCAAAAGCTTTTATTAGAAGGTTATGGAGAATTTCAAACTTTAATAAAGATATTTTTAAATAAAAGTAATTATTAAATACGTGAGTGCTGCCCGTGTTACATGTGTGTGTGTGTATGTATATATATATTACTCTCAAATCCTAATTGTATTAAATTAAAGTTAGCTGAACAAATTTGATATTTTAAGTAATCATAAGTACTTAAGTAACAGTTACTGTCGCCTGCCGCACGAAAGACCCGGGTTCGATTCCCGCGCTGGATTGAATTTATTTTATTCGCAACAAGTTCGACAAATTCAAATATTGATAGTTCTGTTTACTTAAAATTGGAAACTTCATTACTTAAAAAAATTATGCAACTGATTACCTCAAATATTTTGAGTTTTGCCAAATCGGGTTTACAGTGTAAAAGTGAAGAAGAAGTATAGTAAGAAGTATATTGTCATGCTGTGCTAAAGGATCCTGTCTATCACACAATACACGAGGAATTTGAAAAACTCTGTGTATAATCCTCACACCTTCAGTAATCTCATAAACGGACAAGACATGACTGAGACAGATTTGAGAAAATAACCTCCATTCATATAAACGCAATCTGGGGATAGAATGTTACATATGATTAGACCCACACACGGAGATTAACACACGAATGATGACCACAGACACACACACATGTGTACATATACTGTATTTATGTTTAAATCCATCCATCCATATATTCATGCAAGATACTTTTCTTTTCTCCGCGGAGTCAGTCCGTGTCTTTAACCAATCAGATGTGATCTCGCAATTTCAGCCAATCATAACCCGCCAGGAGCGCAGCCTCAATCCTGTTTACATGAAATAAACCTGCTCCCGAGCAGCTTTAACCTTACGGACATGTTGCTATGACAGCAAGCGCGAGATTCGCTTCGAAGAACGAAACAATCCAAGATCAGGACAAATCCACAACAATCACATCCAGCTAACTGAGTTAGCCACGTACGAAGAACGGACCCCTGATATTGGTGTGGAGTAAACAAGTGGAGGGATTGTTAAGTAAACGAGAGGAGGGATTGGTGTTTAGTAAATGAGAGGAGGGATTGGTGTTTAGTAAACGAGGGGAGGGATTATTGAGTAAATAAGAGAAGCGCTTGGTATTGAGTAAATGAGAGTAAATCAGAGGAGGGATTGGTCTTGATAACTAAACGAGAGGATGGATTGGTGTTGCGTAAACAAGTTTAGGGATTGGTAAGGCGAAAACGAGAGGAGGGATCAGTGTTGATGAGTAAACGAGAGGAGGAATCGGTATTGATGAGAAAACAAACTCCTGGTTTCACATCAAACTTCAGTAGAATAACAGATTGCCCTCTGGCCTGCTCTAAGCACTGGACTTCCCAGATCTTAAATGGATTTGATTTTACTGTAATTTATTGTGTGTGTGTGTGTGTGTGTGTGTGTGTGTGTGTGTGTGTGTGTGTGTGTGTGTGTGTGTTTGAACATGATGCTGTGGTCACATTCAGGTCGAATTACAGGACATGGTGGAAACGTTACAGGCGAAATGTAGGCCACTTCGTAACTTCCTGATCGCTCTCCTTCTAAGGGAATGTTGGAGTCAGGTCAGTAACTCCCCAGGGCGTTGTAGCTGTAAAATGTCCAACAGAAAACACGAGCCCCCGGGAAAAACAAACACTGCTGAAACAGGCTTATACAACACCACGCCAGTGTAAATACCAGCCCTTCTAAACAAGACTCCCTAATCTCTTCTCTCTAAACACTATCCCTCACTTCCCACTCTATAAACACTGCCCTCTAATCCCCACTGTGTAAACACTATCATCTAAACACCATCCCCTAATCCCCGCTCTCTAAACAGTATCGTATAATCCCCACTCTATAAACACTGCTCTGTAATCTCCGCTGTCTAAACATTATCCCCTAATCCAACTCTTTAAACACTATCCTGTAAAAACTATCCCTTAATCCCCAGTCTAATCCTCACTGTGTAAACACTATCCTCGAAACACTATCCCCTAATCCCACTCTTTAAACACTATCCTGTAAAAACTATCCCTTAATCCACAATCTTTAAGCACTATTCCCTAATCCCCTCTCTCTAAACACTTCCCTCTAATCCCCGTTCTCAAAACACCATCCTACTGTAGGAACACTCTCCTTAAATCCCTACTCTTTAAACACTATCCTCTAAAAACTATCCCTTAATCCCCACTCTAATCCTCACTGTGTAAACACTATCCTCGAAACACTATCCCCTAATCCCTGCTCTCTAAACAGTATCGTATAATCCCCTCTCTCTAAACACTAGCCCCTAATCTCACTCTTAAAACACTCTCCTCTAAACACTATCCCTCAATGCCCACTCTATAAATAGTGCCCTCTAATCCCCACTGTGTAAACACTATCATCTAAACACCATCCCCTAATCCCCGCTCTCTAAACAGTATCGTATAATCCCCTCTCTCTAAACACTTCCCTCTAATCCCTGTTCTCAAAACACCATCATACTGTAGGAACACTCTCCTTAAATCCCCACTCTTTAAACACTATCCTCTAAACACTGCCCTTTAATCCCCGCTCTCTAAACACTACCCCTAATCCAACTCTTTAAACACTCTCCTCTAAACACTCAATCCACTTAATCCCTTAATCCGCAATCTCTAAACACTATCACCTAAGCCCCACTCTTTAAACACTCTCCTCTAAACACTTCCCTCTAATCCCTGTTCTCGAAACACCACCCCATGAACCACCCCATGAACACTCTCCGTAAATCCCCACTCTTTAAACACTCTTCTCTAAACACTCTCCTCTGATCCCCACTCTTTAAAGACTATCTTCTAAACACTATTCTCCAGACACTGTCTCTTCTAATCCCCGCTCTCTAAACTCTCTCCTCTAAAGAGTATCCACTAAACACTTTCCTACAAACACTATCCTGCGTATAAGCGGGGAACGAATTTTCATTTTTTTCTGTGCGTCATTGTCGCTGCATGACGCGTGACGTCACTGCTGTTGTCACCCCCAGGTGGCTTAGTGCTAATCCTGAGAACCGCTGTCAGCTCACAACTCGCCCCAGTGCAGCATCAGGAAGAAGAAACTGCAGCCTTTCATCACGTTCCATCAGTTATCGCTAACACGCGAGAGCTAAACAACGGGAAAAGATCAATTATACATGTATCAGCAGGTGTTAAGTACGCCTTTAAACATTTTACGGTTTTTATGCTGGAAAAGGCTCCGTGTGCGCGCTGTTAAAAACTGGCGAGAGGAAGCTCACCAAAAGAGTGGTATTTATCACAATCTGTTCATCATATGGCGCGTTCAGTGACAGATTGTTATGCGGATATGGTAATAACTCATCGCGTAGCCACGAAGATGTTTAAAATCTCACACCGTGCTAAAATGCATACATTTTCATGACACAGCAACTCAACGCTTGAGCACGAACGTGATACACTCTGTCACACCTTGAGCTGTAGAGCATTGTGGGTAAATGACTCTGCACCAGTTAGCGCGATTGATTTTCATGATGCTAACTCATCATTAGTATGGTTTTATACACAGTTAGCCATAATTACGAAGGGAATACATGCTGGATGCATGTTGCCATAGCAACTACAGGGCTATGATGGATGGATATAGGTTCCATTCTTTCATTTATCAATCCACCCACTGATTTATCCATCTTTTATTCATACATTCATTCACATTTCATCAGAGCATCCTCCGCTAATGATTCATCTTTTTCATCCAGCCACCATTTCATCCATCGCCTATTCATACATTCCTTAATCATTTCATCCACGCATGTCTGTTAATGATTTAACTTATTCATCCATCCATCCATCTATCCATAAATATTTTTTTTATCTATCAATCCTGTAAAAACGATCTGTAAAAGATTCCTCCTACTGTATCTATTCATCCATCCATTTGTTCCCCCAAACATTTCATCCAAGCATCCTTTGTCTGTGTCTGTTACTTTTCCAATCTGTCCATATTTCCATCCATCAAGTCATACCATCATACACCCAACTATCTCTCCATCGATTAGTACATCCATAATTTGTACAGTAACATTTGTTAATTCTCCATCTCATTTCCTCCACATCCACATCAGTCTGTTAACGATTCATCCCATTTATTTATCTATTACTATTACAGCTAAGAATATTCCATCTATTCAGGCTACCCTTCTATCATCCATCCCTCCATTCTTTATTTGTACATTTACAGCTCCGTCGTCGCTTATCCACCCATCCTACAGTACATGTTAATGATTCATGTTTATCTGTCCACTGCAGTCTAGAATATTCCATCCTTTCAACTATGAGCTCATCCATCCATTCACCCCGAATGCCAAATAAAATTAAAAGGAACAATATAAATAAATAAATAAATAAATAAATAAAACAGAGGGAAGCCTGCTGGTAGAAATAAACGAGTCTTGGAGAGATCATTCGATCCGGTCCCGGAGTTAAAGTGGCTAAAGGGAGAATCTATTTAAACTGAAATAATAATAATAATAATAATAATAATAATAATAATAATACAGAACACTATTGTTGTTAAATTCCTTGCAACACCTTGTGTGAACATTTCTTCTGTCATTAAATCTCTCTCTCTCTCTCACACACACACACGCACACATACACACACGCACAGTGAGACGTGGCTCATCCAGACGTGCCAGGTGAAATATTACCATTAGCTTTAATGTAGCCCAGGCAGCAATTATTCTCTCCTGTCCACTTTGAAAATGAGCTCGGAGAGAAAGAAATGTCAGAGACCCTCTGAGCTCACGGTTATTAGGTAATTTACTCTCTCCTCCTCCGTCACTGCCGAACGGATATAAAACCCGACACGAGGAGAAACACTGCCCACTCCTTTTCTAATAAAGACTCTGCACTCTGCGGTGTGTATATGTGTGTACGGACACCAACACACTCTCATGATTGCATGTTTATAAGTATCTAAGAATCTAAGAATGGTGCCAGTAATAAAACGGTAAGGAAAAGGAGGCGGGCACGCAGGCGGTTTGTCTTGTGATGTCATTCCTTTGAAAAAATACAGATACATGAATCACTCGTTCTCATGCAAGCACCTTCTCTAGGGAAAAAGTTTTGCTGAAACATCTCCAAGAACTTCCTTCCTTGGAAACATCAAACACACTTTATCTCTTATGAAGTCTTCAAGAAGCATCAATCATCTGTCTGGCTATCCATCCATCCATCCATCCATTAATCACACTCTCATACACTTCTTCGCGTGGTCGTTGGTGTTTTCTTATCAGTAATGTTCTAAGGAGGCTCTTAAAGAACCTCTGATTGGTCAAGAGTCTCCTCAAGACCTCTACTTTTGGAGATCTCCAGTTTCTTGCCAAAACAAAAATCTGTTTATTCATGAGAGATTTTCATGCATTTATTTTTAAGTGAAAAATCTGCCTGTCTATCCATTTCCTCATCCATCCATCCATCCATCCATCCATCCATCCATCCACCCATCACTAGTAATTTAATTACTGCATTTACCCATCCATTAATTGAACAGTCTGGCCGTTAACATACTTACAAATTTACCTTCTCATCCGTCCATCTATTCGTTCATCCATCAGTGGAACGCTCCATTCATCCATACGTCATTTGTACATTTTTTTGTTTCTGTTGCTTAGTTCATTGTATTCATCCATCCATCATTCCATCCATCCATCCATCCATCCATTCTTTCTCTCATTTTATTGTATGCATCATTAGGCTATTTATTTAACTCATTTTACTATAATTTACCATCATCCATCCATCCATCCCTCTATTCATGCACTCATCTTAAACATGTATTCATATTCATTCATATGTTTTAATCTGCTACACCTTAGTACAATAGTACATTCATCCATCCATTTATTCATTCATTCTTTTGTTCTTGGGAAACATCATTTCATCCGTTTTTCAGAAACATTCCTCCATACGTTCATGTAAGCTGCGGCAGACGAATGAAACACGATACATTTTTAAGCAGACGGTATGGCGCACGCTTGGATGAAATGATCGGGCGAAGGAACGAAGGAACCCAGGGTTGGATGAACAAACCTACTGATAAACACGTTCGTCATAAACTGCAGCACCGAAGCTAAAAGCATGTTGAACGGGGCACCAGGAAACACTTCTCCTCTCTCCGCACGGCAGAATGGGATTTAGAGATCTCAGTGCCACATCAGCTATTTTCCATCACGAGTTTACACACTTTTCCCTCCTCATTCACCAGAGAGTGCAAGTCAGCTAAAGCGTGGTGTGAGCAGCAGCGAGGGCTGAATGTAATTCAAAATAAACCTGCCGAAGCCTCGGCACATCGGCAGGTTACAGATTACGCAAAATACACTTTCATTTTCCTCCTCCTTTTTATCTAGTCATCTTTCGCAGGGCCGCGGGACAGAACGAGATTGATGCCGTAATTTAAAAGTGGAAGACTTATAATTACTTTAAAAAGGGGAGGAATAGAGACGTGTCCCGGTTCATTATCAGATGAGAGACAGTGGCAAGAGATGGGGCCTAAAAAAAAAAAAAAATCAAAATCAAGCAATGTACAGTAGAAAAGGGAGTGTATAAATAGAAAAGGTGTGAAATGAAGCTCAGGCACAGGTGTTTAAGTGCATGGAGGAATAGAGGGATGGATGGATGAATAAAGAAATGGATGGATGGATTGTAAATTGCAGTAGATATATGGAGGATTGAGAGAATGATGGCGGATACATGGATAGAATCAGTGGGAAAATGGATGGAAGGTTGGATGGATGGAATGGACTAAAATGGTTGGAGACATTAATAGAATGGGAGAGTGAATGGATGGACAGATATACTGTAGGGGTGGATGGATAATTCTACTGAATTGCTAAGTGAATGTTACAATGGGAAGAGAAGTGTTTCTCAAAAATGGATGATAGTGAGGGATGCATGGATGGATGGATGGATGGATGGATGGAGACTTCTAAAATACTATGTAAAAGGCTACATGAATGACGGTTTGGTTATTAGATAATTGGATAATTCCCCACATTTTGCCAATTGGATAGGCTGGAATACAGAAAAAGAGCTGGTTGGATGGATGGATGGATGGATGGATGGGTGGATGGATGGATGGATGGATGGATGGATGGATGGATGGATGGTGAATGGATGGATGGGTAGATGGGTGGATGGATGGATGGATGGATGGATGGATGGATGGATGGATGGATGGATGGATGGATGGATGGATGGATGGAATGGACTAAAATGGTTGGAGAAATTAATAGAATGGGAGAGTGAATGGATGGACAGATATACTGTAGGGATGGATGGATACTTCTACTGAATTGCTAAGTGAATTATATATTGGATATATTAATGGGAAGAGAAGTGTTTCTCAAAAATGGATGATAGTGAGGGATGCATGGATGGATGGATGGTTGGATGAAGACTTCTAAAATACTATGTAAAAGGTTACATGAATGATGGTTTGGTTATTAGATAATTAGATATTTCCCCACATTTTGCCAATTGGATGGGCTGGAATACAGAAACAGAGTTGGATGGATGGATGGATGGATGGATGGATGTTTCTCAAGAACAGATGGACGGCTACATGGATGAAATTTAGGTGACTAGATTTATAGCTAGTTAGACATTTAGAAGAATGGATGGATGGCTACATGGGACACTAAAAGGTGGAGAGATGAATCCATTTTCAATGGATGGATGTAGGGAGAAATGGACAGACAAATAATTCTCAAGAACAGATGGATGGACAGCTACGTGGAAATTTCTTGACTAAATGAATTACTGTGTTTCTCAATAATACAATGGTTGGGATGGACATATTAGATGGATGTTTGGTGGATGAGTGAATTTTCCCAACAACGACCAAATTTCTGATGAGCCACATGTATAAAGCTAATATTTATTATACAGAGATCAATCTAAATATTATTTAAATAAGTTGTCTTGTGCTGCCTAGATACAGTATCCTCTAGTTGCTGCCATTTCAGTTTTTTATTTAACATTCACTGACGAAAACAGTGCCATTTGTTACTTTTTTGTAAAAATAAAATGAGTAGAGGCAGAATTTCAGAATAAAGGAGGTGCTCCCCTTAAGAGTCCGCGAGTCGGGGGCTTCGCACCAAAAGCCGTGCTGTGGTGCAGCACGATAACGACATTGAAAGGCTCCTGGTATGTTTTATCTTTCCTCAGGTGATTCTGAGGGCAGAAGCTCTGAGCTGAAATGTCTGCAGCCTGACATCTGAGCTAAAAGCTACTGTCACAGCACATGACTCTAACAGATAAGAGCAAATTGCCTGGCTAACCGAGCTACATGAAGCTTTGAGAAATCCGACGTGCAGGAAGGTGTCGTTGTAGCCGAGAGATCACACGAGCTCATTTGAATCATCGCACCAGTGTCAGGCTAATTGGTCATTGTTAGCTCAGTTAGCATTAGCATGAAAGAATGAAGAAGTATGCGGGCAGGAAGGCAGGAAAGCAGGAAGCGTAAGCATTCACCCATTACTACAATGTAGGATAGATGGATAGAGAGATACATGGGAGAATCAATAGTGGAATGAATACTCCTCGAGAGTTAATGAAGAAACAAGTACCACCACAGTTGGTTGAGTAGGTAGAATGAATGCATATATAGAGATGTTGACAGAATAGATGGGCTGGTATAGAACAATCAGTGGTTGGATTGGAATGGAATGGATTGCTACTTCTAAAGAATAGGCGGATGGATGGTTATGTGGGTGATGATTGAAAAGATCAATGGTTGGGACGGAAGGTCTGAATCAGTGGGTGGATGATGGATAGATTGTTTAAAGGGATAGATACAGTATTAGCTGGATTGGCTGGATTGGGAATGTACGGCTGGCTAGGCACATGGATGGACGGATGGATTGATAGATTGATGATGGTTCTAAAGATTAGGTGGCTGGCTGGCTAAATTAATGGATGGACATTTTTCAAGAATAGATAGGTGGTTAAATGGGTGATGGCATTAAATGCATAAGTGGATAGAGGATAGTATGGATGGTTGGATGGATAGATGGATGGATGGATGGATGGATGGATGGATGGATGGATGGATGGATGGATGGATGGATGGATGGATGGATGGATGGGAGACAGGTTTATGGATAATTAGATGGTTGACATTAGATAGGTGGATAGAGTGAAGGCTCACAATGGATATGGTGGACAAATCTCAAGAAATTGTGATTGATCTGAAGATGAATAAAGAAATTAGATAAATGAATGTGTGAATAAATGGATAGGCAGGTGGATAGATGATGTATGCATCTCAAGAATGAAAGGATGGGAAAATGATGGATGGATAGATGGATGGAGGGGTTTTCTTTGGATGACTGGATTGACTGGATTGATGTTTTGTCTAAAGAAAGGATGGACAGATGGTTCTCAATAACACAGAGATGAATTACTTGGTGATGTTTCCTAAAATGAATGGACAGATTCTTCATAAAAATGAATGAATATAGTGTAGATTTCTAAAGAAAGTAGAGATTGGGATGGACAGATAGATGAGTAAATTGATGGATGGATGGATGGATTGATGGATTTAACTGTAAATGTTAGATGCATCTCAAGAATGAAGAAATGGGAAAATGCATTGATTGACTGATAAACATTTCTTAAAGCTGAATGAAAGAATGAATGTATAGATGGCTGGTTCTCAGAAACAGATGGACGAATGAAGTGTTGGATGTTTCTGCAGAATTTGGGATGGATGTGTGGAAGATTGAAGACATTAGATAGGTGGGCAGATGAACTGATAGGTGGTTAGGTGTCTCTCCTTCATGACGAACAGCTTCTCTGGGTTTATAACCTACACCTGTGTGTATAAGTGTGTGTATCTCTCTCTATATATGTCCTGAGTGACAGTTTATTGGATAGTGTAAAGGACATCTTTAAAACCCTCACACAACCCCACACACACACACACACACACACACACACACACACACACACACACACACACACAGTCTTTATCACACACACCAGTGATACATCAAATAATTGACCTGTAATAAACGACAGAAGCTGTTTTACTTTATTTATTCCAGTTCCTTCATTACTCCAGGGATTTAGTGGTCACTCGCAGTTGTTTTTTGACCCTACGTCCAGTTCGCCCTGACCCTGCCTCAATAATTACCTCTCGCGTTCAGTCAGGTGTGTTTCAGCCAGGACTGGAGCGTTTCCTTTTAACTCCAGTCAAGGTCATGTGCAGAGGCTCCGCCTACATCCCTCCTACTGTAAATTGTACAATCAACTGGCCCACGTCCTTTACTCGTCATGTAGAAACAACTTCACAAGCGCAGCCGAGTGCCGTGTCGATGATAAAGCGGACGGCTCAGGGCCGCTTCCAGTGTCGAGAACCAGGCACACATAATGTCGGGTTGACATGTCCATCATTTCTCCTCCCCTGACAGCCCTGATCTTGAGATGATCAGATAATCTGCAGGTGTTACAGCTGTTCATCTGAACTGCAGGCTGGAGTTCAGTGCACACACCTCCGGATCTCATTTCCTAAAACTAATCCAATTACCGACCCCAGTCACGTGATGCCGACGTTCATGTAGTTCAGATTCAGAGAGACGGCGAGGAGAGGAGAGACAGAACGATAAACACAAATAGAAAGGAAAAAAGGGTAGAGATGTATAGGAGAGAAAGAAAGAAAGAAAAACGAAAGAAAGAAAGAAAGATAGAATCAAACAAACAAAAATAATGAGAATAATAAGAAAAAACTAAATAAAGGTTTAAATGGATTAAAAAATTCAAACATTAAGTAAAAGAAGTGAAAGAATATAAAATAAAGCCAAAAACTAGGATTAAAAATGGAAGGAAGAAAAAAAGAAAGAAAGACAAAACCATGGTTAAAGAAAGATGAAAAGAATGAAAGAAAGAATTAAAAATTTGTTATAATGAAACAAAAAGGAAAATGGAATAAAAATAGCAATAAATGTAGGATTAAAGATGAAGAAAGTAAGAAGCAAAGAAAAAAGAAAGAAGAAAAGAAAGAAAAAGGGAAAAATGCAGCTGAAGACAGAAAGAATTAAATCAATATGCAAGTAAGAGACAAACAAAAAAGAAACAACAGGAATGAAGGAAAGAAGGATAAGAAAAAGGAAAGAAAGAAAGAAATCATAAATTTGTTTGTCAGCCACTGCTCTATTCCCATCATGCACTGGGGCATAAAGATGAATGTATAAACACACACCACTTCGCTTTAACGAGAGACACCCTCTGATTGGGTCAGTGGAGGGATGATGAACAGGAGCATCAGAGTGTCTGTAAGCCGCCGCGCACACACACACACACACACATAAATTTATTTAAAATTCTTAAGTTTAAATAGAACCTAACTCTAATTAAACAATAAAGGTCAGTATAAATGGATAAAAATGAATAAAAACTGTAAAGTAAATGAATTAAAAAAAAAAAGTTTCGTTCGTTTCCTTGATGTTCCCCCTCTTCTTTCCAAACTTCCTTCCTTTCTTCCTCGATCTGTCACAGTGCTAGTGAGTGTGTGTAAATAACAGACCCGTCACACTGCGGAGAACCCACACACACACACACACACACTCACACTGAGAACCGCTCTGGGCGTCGTGCCAGTGGAACACGACGGAGCCATAAAGCAGGCGTGTGAGGACAGATTGATTAGCTCTGTTATATGACTAGCTGATCAAAATAACCTCCGCTCCCAGCAGGGTGTGTGTGTGTGTGTTACTGTGTGTGTGTGTGTGTGTGTGTGTGTGTGTGTATTATAGCTCTCCCACTGGAGCCGGACAGATCGATACGCGTCCCACTGCTGTGATTGACCGCCCAGAGAGCCAAATGTGGTTTGATGAGATCTCTTCGTGCACCATATGGTAGCAAACTCACCGCTAGCTAGCGCGGATTAGCACAATGCACTTGTCACATCTGCTGTGTGTGTGTGTGTGTGTGTGTGTGTGTGTGTGTGTTAAAGTAGTACAGTATTAGCATATGTTAATGTAAACGTGTGTGTGTGTGTGTGTGTGTTACCTCTTTACCCTTGGTGGAGGTTAATACAGTGCATTAGCATGCGCGTCGCATCTGACGAGTGCAGGAGTAAAAAGTGTGGAATATTCAAACACTTGTTTGTTAGTTTTTTTTTTTTTTAATCCAAAATAATTTGGATTTGAAAGTATTTTCAGCAGTTTTACAGCGATAGTGTCGAGTGCAAAAGTTTGTATACCCCACAGCAAAATGACTATAACGCAGTTAGTGTGAGAAAAATATAACAGCATGTACAGTAAATTATTTTATAATTTAATACAAAAACGATATCATAATATCATAAAATTATTTTGCTGAGTGCAACAGCACAACCTCGAGTGTGATAGCGCTTTTATACAACAGTTCCACAAACACCATGCATCACCAACAGATTATTTATCTATTTATTTATTTATTTATTTATTTGATTATTATTAATTTAACCAGTTATTTTGCTCCGCCCACACATATCCTTCCTAGCTTGAAGGAAGTAACCAAATACGACTGGCGACCAACAGTGTAATGGGCAGGGATGAAATTAGTGTTAAACTCTTAGCGGTGCTGTGTGGCCAGACGGTGATGAGAATAAACCATGGAGGTGGTGGACAGTCCTGAGAAACTCACCAGAGTTACTTTATATTCCCAATTCATCCACTTCAGAATATCAGCTCTGTAAACTTCCGGGTTCTGGGTCGAATCCCAAATAATGGAAAACTAGGGTAGTAGCTTAGTAGGGTAGTGCACTATGTAGGGTGTACACTCCCTTGTTCCACTCACCCAGTAGTGCCCTTGATCAGGAGTTAGAGAGGGGTTTGGGATTCAGCCTCGTGTTAGACGCTAGTTAGCTTTGTAGCTAAGAGTTAGCCGTGAACAGAACGACACGGACGGTTCAGAGGCGATTCAGAAGGACTTGGAAGTGATTAGTGCAGAGACGTGAGGCGTGTTGTTTAAGAGACATAACGTTATCAGATGTGTGTTGTTGCTGAAAGTGCGTCTGTGACTGGGTGTGAATGTGGGCGTGGTCAGGCAGCTGCTCTCTCCTCAGTACTGCGGACCGTACAGACTCACTCTCACCCACGCTGAGACACACAGTTAGTGTCATTAACCACTGGACAACACCTGGGACACGCCCAGTCACACACACAGTTACACCTCACAGTGCTGTTACTGTCTGTTATCAGCACTCGTGTAAAGCCTCTCATCCAATCAGCACTGTCGGAACTAAATGTTTTAATTATTTGTTATATTAGTCAGTTAATCATTCTTTTTCTTCCTTTCTTTCTCTCTTTCTTGCTTCTTTGCCCTAAATTGATCTGTCTTCCTTCTTTTCATCTCCGTCTTTCCTTACTTTGCTCCTGCCCTCCATCCATACTTTCTTCCTTGCCCATAATTTCCTTGCATTTCTTCATCCTTTCTTTCACCCTTTCCTCTTTCTTTCCTTTTATTTCCCTTCCTTCCTCTGTTCCTACCTTCTTAACGTCCTTCTCTCCCTTCTTTCCCTTCCCTTCCTTCAGTTCACCCTTTTTTCTTTCCTATCTTAATAAATCCTCCATTTTGCTTTCCTTCTTTCCCTTGTCTTCTTGTTTCCTTTTCCCATTTCCTTCCTTCCTCTCTCACTACTTCAATTCCCTCCTTCTTTCCTTCATTCCATCCTCTCCCTCTGATTTCTCTAAATAACTTCTTTCCTTCCCTTCATCCTTCTATTCTTCCGTCCTCTCTTTCCTACGCTCTCTTCTCTCCTTCCCACAGTCCACATCTCCATAAGCTGCCTGTATGTGCCGGTCATGTGACCTCTTTTAAAATGAAAAGTAAGTGAAGAGGAAAGTTTTGTTTAGTGAAAAAATCATCTATCTCCTACAACACCACAGGTTTTTTTCTCTCTCTCTCTCCGCTGAAGTCATGCGCTGAAAGAGGAAACTAGTTCAGCAGCGTTTCTTTATTTTTATTTAGCCGTTTTTTAATCCCGGCGGAGGTTTCAGTCCTGACATCAAGAGCTGCTTCAAAGTTCGATCCTCCAGGAGAAGTGGTTAGTAATCACGGCCATGTTAAATATCAGAGATGGAGACGGTGCGCTGATGATCCGTGGGGGATTAGTCACCGTCTCGACTTCATCATAACCTCAAACCGCTTGGAAGGAATCCCCCGCCCGGTGAGTCACCGCTTCCTCCTGACTCCTCCGCCCGCGTCTCAGGCGTTACTCGGTGCATGCGTCTGTGTCTGTGTGTGTCTGTGTGTGTGTGTTTACAGTAGAACTGAAGACAGAGATGATATGAGTCAGAACTGGAGGAAGAACCGTGTTTCAGTTCTCTGCTCCTGGTGGTGAATCAGGAAGGCTGATTTACACGGAGTGATTCATTCCGATTCATTTTCCTTTCTTTTCTTTTCTTTCCTTCAGAGATGTCGAGGAGGTTCGTTGAGGAAGCGTGCAATGTGTTGGATGAAATCAGCAGCCGTGTAGCTCGGCGGTGACCGGTGACGTTACAGTAACCGTGTAAAACGCCAAGATAAATCACGTCACATCTTCTTCCCTCTTCACGATTGCACCGACGAAAAAAACAACAACACAATAATACAATAATGTCTTTCTGACTTTACAGAAGGTTTTTTGCCCGAGGTGTGTGTGTGTGTGTGTATGTGTGTGTGTTGTGGCAGCTTTTAACACGTCTCGCTTAATTAATGATTTATAATTCGCCGTCATCTCTTACACACTCACTAACTAACTAACTCACTTCATGGAACTTATTTCCTTCCTGCCTCACCTTTAATTTTTCTTTTCCTTCCATCCTTCATTCCTTTATTTCTTCCTCTCACTTACATTTTCTTTCTTCCTAAACTTCTGAACTTCTTCTCTCCCTCCTCCTCCTTATTGCCTCCCATCATCTGTTCCTTCCTTCCTCAACCTTTTTTTTTCTCTCTTTTTCCTTCCATCCTTTCTTTCTTATGCCAATCTCTGTTTTTTCTTTTTTTTTTTCGTTTCTTCCCTCATTCCATGGTTCCTTCCTTTCTTACTCTTCCGTAAATTTCCTTCCTTCTTTCCTTTCTCTCCCTCTCTCCCTCCTTCCACCCTTCTTGCCTCCCATCCCTTGTTCCTTCTTTCCTTCCTTTCTTTTCACCTCCTATTAATTTCTTCCCTCCTTCCGCGCTTCTTTCCTTCGTCATCCTAAATTTCTATTCTTTCCTTCCTTTCTTTATCTCCTTTCAATTTTCCTTCCCTTCTTCCCTGCCTCCTTTTACCCTCATTTCCTTTCTTCCTCCTTCTGTTAATTCCTGTCCCTTCATTTCTCTCTCTCTCTCTCCTCTCTTCCTTCTTTCTGAGTGTAATTTGCCAAAACACTACATATCCAGAAGCTTCCTGTCTGTACTGGTCATGTGACCTCTTTTAAATGATTATTTCTAGTTTCGAACAAGTTTACTCTTTGATCTGAAGAGAGCGCAGTAAGTGGAGTGTAAAGTTTTTGCCTTGTGGCGATTCGGGGTAATTGTAATTTCTTCCGTGTTTGTGGAATTAAACAGACAGGCTGCGGAGCCGTGAGCGGGTGAACGGGAGAAGCGCCGCCGCCCCGCGGGACGGGACAGAGGAATCGTTTTGGCAGCGTTATAGCGTGAAAGCTAATTAGCATGTGAGAAAGTCTCAGTTCACCTGCCTCGCTCACACACAGAGGAAACGAATAACGTTTGTAAAACAATCATCCGGAGCTTTCCGCCGCTTCCTCGGAGCATCACAGACGTCTTTAACGTCCTGAAGCGTCTGGAAGCTTTCGGGTCGTTAAATTCTACTCAGGCTAACATAACGAGGGCTAAACTCTCCCTGTATCAGCTTCCTCCTGTGAAGGTAATTGGGTTCGAGCCTGTGTGTAAAGTCCAGCTGAGCCACGCCCTTCTCAGCTTTTTCTCCCGCCTTTTTTTTTAACAAACGTTCGTGTCAAAGCACGCGGCTCCGCATCGCGCCGCTAGTTCACACTCGCTAATCACGCTGCACGTCACGCAGGGCCGCGCCGGGGACGAGACGCTCGTTTCCCGTTTTCTGTTAACGCGAGTCTCTGCCGGTCGCATGGCGGATCAGCTCTCTTACAGAGAACACGTGAACGATCACGTGGCGTTTTACACGGTTGCATGTAGTGGATTTCCACCTGCAGTGGTTTTATTATTCTGCCAGACTCGCTTGTTTTATAGAAAAAGCCATGAAGGTCGGAACGAAATGAAAGAAGGCTGCTGAGAGGGAAAGACAGAAACAGACAAGATGAACAACTAGCATGACCAATAAGGAAACTGGAAGACGAAAGAAAGAAAAGAAAAGATGAGAAAAAAACTAAATCAATCAAAAAGGAGGAACAAAGTGAGAAAAAAAAACTAACAAACTGACTGACCAACTAAGAAAGAAACTAAAAAGGAAAGAAGAAATGAATGAAAGAAAGAGTGATTTATAGGACGGAAAACATAAACAAATAAAACAAATGAGGGACAAATTTCAAATGTTTTAAGAAAGAAAGAAAGAAAGAGAAATGATTAATGTGAAAAGTAAAAATAACTACAATTTTTTTTTTTAAAAGAAAGAAAGATTTATAGCACTGATGGGAAGTTTGGATCATTTTAGTGACTCAGTTCTTTGAATCTCGTTCATCAAAATGAACGAATCGTTTTTTTTTTAGTCATTTAGTTCATTTCGTCCTTTTGATCAGAAATAAAATAAAATGAAAAATAAAATGTTTCAGTAAACAGACCCCCAACACGTCCACATACACACATTTTGTCTATAGTTCCAGTAATGTAAATATTACAGTGCAGCTAAAGACATATTATTATAAACAGAATGAGCAGCTCGCCATCAGATCACCTGGTCCGAGTCGTTCGTTCTTCTTCATCTGTTGCACTTCACAGCATCTATGGGAGTCACATGACAAAAGAACGAACGACTCGGACCGAAAAGACTCAAAGGTAACGACTCATTTCTGTTTCCTGTACTGAACGTGATGGTTTGCGCAAAAAGACGCATGGAAAATTGTGGAACGAATTAAAGGAACAACGTAAAAAAAATCTAAAAAGAAAACAAATAAATTAAAAAAAGATAAGTAGACAAACAAAAATCAAAAAATGGCGAGGAAAGATAGAAATTCAAGATAGAAGACGTAAAAAAGAAAGAACCGATGAACCAAATGAAACGACTATGAGGAGAGAGGAAGAGGGACGATTTCGGATTTCCGTTGCGGTGTTTTTCTTCCTGAGAGTCACATGACTGCGGCCGCGCTGCCGCACTCTACACTCGACTCTCAGCTGCAGGTTTGTTACAACTGGAGCTCGTGATCTTTTTCTTTTTTTTTTGACTAGCCTCGCGCCCGGAGCATAAACTAGTTTTTGTTCTACTTCTTCCCGTCTTGCTTTTCTTTCTCGTGCCTGCGACTTTAAAAATAGGCGCTCCAGCTACCAGTGAAGACGGATGACAGAAAAAAAAAAGAAAAAAAAGGCGCGGCGTTTTCGGGGTCGGCTTTGACAAACGAGGCAGCGGAGTTTTGAGGCGCTGCGGAGAGCGGCGCAGTTAGGTCAGCCGTCTCGCGGGGATCGATCCCGGAGCATTATGGGTAGAGTGCTGACGGTAATGGCCTTAAAACAGCTCCGTTACGGAAAGGGGGAAGGACGGAATCGGGGAATCATTCAGGATCGTGCAGAGGAACGTGTTTTGTGTGTGGTGGAGTCGTGACGGCTCTCACTCGCTCTCACTCTGTCTTTCTTTCTCTCTGTTTGTTTAAAAGGAGACGTCGGGGGCGGACGAGTTGCTGAAGTGGCCTTGGAAGCGAACACGACGCCGCTGAGCAGAGCCGCGCGGACGGACGCTGCAATGATTTCATTCATTCAGCTTTTTTCCTGATAAATATTTCCCTTTCAACATCGTCCTTCAGCAAGGAGGAGAGAAATAAGCTGCTTCCCCTCCTGCGCCTCCTCCTCCTCAGCCTCGTCCTCCATCTCTTCCTTCCACATCTCCTTCTGTTCCTCCTCCTCCATCATCCCCTCTTCCTCCTGAATTTCCTCATCGTCATCCTCCTGAATTTTTTCCCCCTCTTCCTGATCTTCCTCCTCTTCATTCTCCTCCTGCATTCACTCCTGATCCTGATCCTCCTCTGGTATTTCCATCCTCCTCCTCCATCATCTCCTTCTCTTGCTTCTCTCCCTTCCTCGTCCTCCTCCTTCCTCTACTGCATCTCCTTCTGCTCCTCATCGTCCTCCTCATGCATGCCGTCTTCCTCCTCCCGATGCTCCTCTTCCTCGCAGTATAATATCATAAAACCTGTACAGCGTGTGTCAGGATTTACCTCCCAGTCTTCACCGAGGTCACAGCGGTAAAGAAACGCGGCAGACGGAGAAGAGCCGCCCGTCACGTGCTTCCATCCACTGAGTAACACACGTCACACCGTACAGTTAGTGTGAAATAATCAACAACACGCTGCTCTGATGCGTTTATTAGTTTCCTCTTCATCCCAAGCAAACGGCCAAGAACTTACCATCAGTTACTTTTTATTTATTTATTTATTTTATTGACTTAGAGTTAGATTAAAGGTTTTTGAAGCAGGAACAAGATTCTGCTACGACTTAAACCATTTCCACTTCTGAAAGAAAGAAAGAAAGAAAGAAAGAAAGAAGGCAGAAGAGCCTTGACCCTGACTGCACATGATGTTCATCTTCACACTGCTGAAGGACGCAGTAAAATAACTTCATGACGACTTTTCATGAGAAATGTGACCTTGAAATGTTTTCTGTGTGCAAAACACACACACACACACATCGCATTAACACGCTGTATGGACTCACCATTCTTTATCTGTTGTGACATCTCCTTCATAAACATTTATTATTATTATTATTTATTTATTTATTTTTTTATTTTTTTAGGACAGAAATGAATTGGATGTAGCAGGTGAACAAATGAATAAATTTTGGTGGTTACGATACGTCACCTGACACCTGGACCAAGAAGTGTGTGTGTGTGTGTGTGTGTGTGTGTGTGTGTGTGTGTGTGCGCGCACGGAGTAAGCGCTCTACAGAACATTTCTGCTGCAGATAACAGAGGGCGCCGGCGTTCCCCTGCTGTCCGGCTGCAGTAAAACACACGGCGGCTGATTTACGTCGGGATCCACGAGCTCACGGATACTTGAATAACACACTGAAGCTCGCTGACACACGGAGCCTCCATCAGCAGCGGCGTTTGGGAAGAGCGCGGAGTTTGTTCTAGCTAACTTCGAGCCGTTTGCAAAAAACACTGCTAGCAACTCGAATATAAAATGTCAACCATTTACACATGTGCTAGCATTCGGCTTTTAAAGGAGCTCATCGTTTCAGCTCATCATGTTGATTTAAAATCAACATCTGAAGCTGGATCTGTTTCAGATAAATGCAGCTGCATCAGGTTCTGTGTTACCCTGAAGCTAACTGCTTTAACTGAGTCCTGCATCGTAGCATACAAATGCTACGATGTCATGCTAGCTGACAACGCACACAGTGCGCGCGTTTCATTCACTCATTTTCTGGTGGATCAGAAAACCGCTTATAATATCACGAATGCAACAACAGAAGAGCGTCAAGCAAAGAACCATAAAAAAGTGCGTAAATGAATCATCCGTTCATTCATTCATCAGTCAGTCATTCTGTCAGGCAGTCAGTTGTTCAAGTAAGTAAGAAAGCCAGTCATTACTCGGTATGTTTGAGTGCTTACAAGTAAGTCAGTAAGTCATTCATTCAGTCTGTGACTTAGCCAGTCGCTCAATCATTGACAGTTTGTTATTCCTTTATATATTCATTCATTCATTCATTCATTCAGTCTGTGAGACGTTCTGTAAGTTAGATTCACATTGATTTATCAAGTTATGGAGTCATGAGGTCAGTTAATCAGTAATTTTGCCAGTTCTTTACTAACTCGGTTTAATCGTTCAGCCATAAATGTATTCATTCATTCACCCATTCAGTCAGTCACAGACTCCCTCAATTTGTGATTCATTCATTCATTATATTTAGTCAGTTAATCAATTTAGTTTTATTTATTTATTTAATCATTCAGTTAGTCACTCAGTCATATTTTCATTAATTCATATATTTGATTATACATTCAGTCAGTAAATCGTTCATTCATTCATTCATTTGATCAGTCAGTCATACGTTCAGCCGGTGAGTCGTTTATTCTTTCAGTGTATGAGTCACTCAGTTACACATTCAGCCATTCATTCGTTCATTTACACATCCACTTGACCCTTCATTCAGCCATTCAGTTAGTCACACTTTCCCCCAATGAGTAATGTGTTCATTCATTCATTCATTTAGTGAACCAGTCAGTCAGTCCTACAATTACATATTCATTCGTTCATTTAGACATTTAGCCATTCATTCATTTATTCAGACAGTCAGTAATGTGATCAGTTATGCGTTCAGTCAGTCATGCACGTGTTCATTTGTTCTTTCATTCAGAGAGTCAGTCAGTCAGTGATACAGTCAGTAAGTCAAGTTGGTCACTCAGTCAGTCATTAAAGCTTTAATTGATTATTTTTTTTCATTCAGCAGGTCATCATGCTGTTAGTTTGTCACACATTTTAATCAGTCGCTCAGTCTGTCATTCTTTCCTTCATTTATTCTGCTCACTGGTTAGTTATTCGTTCATCACGCGTCGTCATCACGAGTCCTGCTGTCTTTTAAAACCGCAGGAATGAAGCTTCAGGCTTCACGGCGTGGCTGGCGAACGCGTCCCTGGCAGTGCCACGCGTCATGGCGCCTCTCAGTAACATCTCAGTGTGGAGCAAAACGTTCCTCACTCAGTCAGGCGCATCAGCTTACGACCAAACATACAGGCTGTTGTTACTGCCGCTGTTGTTTGAATGAATACTTTTCGCCTCGGGGTCTGTAAATGACTCTGCCAGGAGCAATTAAAGAGAAAAAGGGGATATCAGAGATCTCTGAGTAACAACTGAGAGACAGCACCTGACAAACAGCTCTCTCTTATCTCTGCTTTCTGAGCTGGAGCGTGTTATTACCCGGGAAATCGACTCGCAAAGAGGTTATTAAAAAGCTCTCACTTTACAGCAGAGAGAGACTCTCAGGAGGAAACGGCGTTATTATCACCAAGTGGATGACGAAACGCCGCCGTCGTTTTCACCGTACAGTCGAATGAAAACGCTTCCAGGTCAAAGACGCGTACACAAGTCTGTACTGTTGGATCTATTTCTTCTGTCTTCCTATGTGTATTAACATTTTACAGGAAGCGTCATTTGTGGAGACAAACAGCCTTACACCAGCGGTTCACCGTGAAGCCGCGGCAGAGTCTCCATCTGTTAAATCCTCCAGTCGTACGCAGGAAACATCTGCTCTTCTGGTGCTGATCAAGTCCGAAATACACCCATTCCGGCCTTTATCGTCACAAAAGGGCTTTTCAGCACAACAATCGAGAGCCGGCCGAGATGATTTCCACACGCGTTAGCAGCTACATTACGCTAACTGGCCCCTATTAGCTCACATTCACCATTAGCAACCTCAGCGTTATGAAGATCTGCTGCTTAGGATTGCAGGAGGAATCTAAACCGCCGCTGTGGACCGCTCCCGCGCCGCTATGGACTCAGTTCCACACTCATCAGCCGTAACATTTGACCCACTGACGCCTAGCGGGTGACATTGATTAGCTCATTACAGTGGCATCCGGTGGGCGGGATTTATTAGATAGCATGTGAACAGTCGCCTCTCAAAGATGATGTGTTAGGAACAGGGATAACGTGAGGAGTAAAGAGTGTCTTCAACAAGGGCCGGATCGTGATGTCCACATGCATGACTGGCTCAGAACTTCGCCAAAACCGCAGCCCGTGTAGATTGTTCCAGTATCCGCAGGAGGGTCCAAATGGTCCAAAGGACAACCGGTGACGCGGTGACAGGATCCTGGATGCCCAAGGCTCACGGATGTGTGTGAGGAGCGAAGACTCGCGCATTCTGTCCCTCGGAAGAGCCACTGGAACACAAACTTGAACTACGTTTGAACTACAACAGGAACCACATTAAAACACTTTATACTGTAAAAGGAACTCGTTTATCCTGCATATTTTTATTTTATTTTATTTTATTTTATTTTATTTAACTAGTTCTACTTTTTTGTAGGAACAACTTCGTACAGCACCAGGAACTATTTTTATTGAAACGGGAACTACTTTATGCTACAACACGAAGTACTATATAGTGCAACAGGAACTACTTCATATCGTATTGTACTGCAACAAGGACTATGTTACACTGCAACAGGAACCATTTAATACTGCAACAGGAACTAGAGTCAGTGTTTGGTACAGGTGTGAAATATACCCGCGGTGGCTTCCAGTGGAGCGGGTCAGCGTGACCTGCCAGCACTAAAGTGCTCTGCTACAGAGAATAAACAACAAATACGTAAAAACATGGTGCAAAAACATGGCACTGCTTGGCACAGCAGGCAGCCGCTAAAACCCATCTTAGCCATTTTCTGCATTACTATATTTTAATAAATATTTATAGGGGCTGGGAGTGTGCAGTACAGAGTGACATTTCCTATTTTTCAGCACAACATAGGCAATATGATGAACTGAGTTTTATTTCATTTTCACCAATTATACAAACATGACTGAGCGAGAAAAAGAAAAAAAAAAAAAAAAATAGCGCAGATTCATATGTGACCAGAAAATAATACTAATTTGTGCATGTTGAGATTCCTGCCTTTTTACTGCCTCTCAGTACACCGCTCTCACGGTAGCAGAATAAACAGGTACAGGAGCGCGAGGGGGAACTGGGAACTGTCTGCTACTAGTGAATCCATCAGTGATGGCGTCGTTCTCCCGGACAGATTTTTAAAAGGCTCAGCAAATATACTTGGCCAGACATCAATATACTTAGGTGGCCAGCCAGAGTGTACTCTGTGTGTGGGGAAACACTGACAATTCACTACAACAGGAACCATTTTACACTGCAACATCAACTACATTACACTGCAACAAGAACCACATTATAATGCAACAGGAACTACATTATACTGCAACAGTAACCTTTTTACACTGCAACCAGAAATACATTACACTGCAACAGGAACCACATTACAATGCAACAGGAACTACATTATAGTGCAACAGGAACCCTTTTACACTGCAACCAGAATTACATTACACTGCAACAGGAACTAAATTACACTGCAACAGGAACCTTTTTTCCACTACAACAAGAACTACATTCTCTGCAACAGGAACCTTTTTACACTGCAACAGGAACTACTTTACACTGCAACATCAACTACATTATACTGCAACAGGAACCATATTATAATGCAACAGGAATCTTTTTACACTGCAACCAGAATTAAATTACACTGCAACAGGAACCATTTCAAGCTGCAACAGGAACTACATACATTACACTGCAACAGGAACTAAATTACACTGAAACAGTAGTTCTTTTTACACTGCAACCAGAACTACATTACACCATAACAGCAACCATTTCATGTTGCAACAGGAACTACATTACACTGCAACAGTAACCATTTTATAATGCAACAGGAACTACTTTACACTGCAACATCAACTACATTATACTGCAACAGGATCCACATTATAATGCAACAGGAACTAAATTACACTGCACCAGGAACCTTTTTACACCGCAACCAGAACTACATTACATTGTAACAGTAACCATGTAGTATTGAAACAGGAATTACATTAACCTGCAACAGGAACCATTTTATACTGCAACAGGAACTACTTTACACTGCAACATCAACTACATTATACGTCAACAGGAACCACATTATAATGCAACAGGAACTAAATTACACTGCACCAGGAACCTTTTTACACTGCAACCAGATCTACATTACATTGTAACAGGAACTAAATTATACTGCAACAGTAGTTCTTTTTACACTGCAACCAGAACTACATTACACCGTAACAGGAACCATTTCATGTTGCAACAGGAACTACATTACACTGCAACAGTAACCATGTAGTATTGAAACAGGAATTACATTAACCTGCAACAGGAACTACTTTACACTGCAACATCAACTACATTATAATGCAACAGGAACTAAATTACACTGCACCAGGAACCTTTTTACACTGCAACCAGAACTACATTACATTGTAACAGGAACTAAATTACACTGCAACCAGGAACCTTTTTACACTGCAACAGGAACCATTTCATGCTGCAAAAGGAACTACTTTCTATTCAAACAGGATCTACTTTATGCTGCAACAAGGGCTACGCTTCACCTTCAGTTCTTTAGGTTCCCTCGTTTATCTTCTCCGCCGCAGTGACGCGCAGCGCGATGAGACACCTGTCCTGTAGATATCACACACACGGGCCGGAGGTACGGCAGATAGAGATCAGGTCGGAGTGTCGTTCTTACCTCGTACCCGAGCCTGTGCCGCACTGTACACACAGATATTTATAGAAAGCAGCACATGTGCGTTTAACAGCAGCCTCTGTACTCTACTTCTCTTTATTCTCAATAAGTGCATCTAGCTTTTAGGCCGTCTTTTATAAGATTTAGATTCATTTAATTGTACTATTTCGCTGACACACAATAAAACGAGTGTCTAGTGTTTGCCAGTTAAAACCACAGAAGGAGGATATGGAGTGTAACGGCTCCTCAGAGATCTCCCATTTTACACTGTATTACTGCTCGCAACAATAAAACCTGGGGGTTCACATCACCATGGGGATCGACTGTGTACAGTACACCCCGGCTACATCTCTCTCTCTCTCTCTCTCTCTCTCTCTCTCGCTCTCTCACACACACACACACTGATGTATTAATCAGCAGTTGAGCCCAGGTCAGTCGTAATTATACCGGTGTTGGCATTTACACTGGTATGAAAGTCACCGATCTGTCAGTGAGGGTATTGATGAATCCGTGTGATCCAGTCCCGTTCGACCGCGTTCCCGATGCAACGTTCTCCGAATGGAACGTCAGGAAATTACAATCGATTCAGAGCCACTGGTTTGTCCTGCCGAGCCTCAGCGCTTCAGCACCAGAACAACGTGTCTCTGCACTCGAGCCGTTTCATTAAATAAAGGCTTATAGTCTGAATAAATTAAAAGAGTAAACAGTTAAATGAGCTTCTTCTGGAAAAACAAACTCTCGACCTGTTATTATTCTCTATTTACACTCACTGGTGTGCTGTGCTTCAGGTCAATTACAATTCCAATCTGATTGGACGAGAGGCGTTCCAGGAGTGCTGATAATGGACAGGAACAGCATGAGTCGTCCCAGGTGTTGTCCAGCGGTTACTGACACTGACTGTGTGTCTCAGCGTGGGTGAGAGTGGGTCTGTACGGTCCGCAGTACTGAGGAGAGAGAGAGCAGCTGCCTGACCACGCCCACATTCACACCCAGTCACAGACGCACTTTCAGCAACAACACACATCTGATAACGTCATGTCGTCTTAAACAACACGCCTCACGTCTCTGCACTAATCACTTCTAAGTCCTTCTGAATCGCCTCTGAACCGTCCGCGTCGTTCTGTTCACGGCTAACGCTTAGCTACAAAGCTAACTAGCTTCTAGCACGAGGCTGAATCCCAAATTCCTCTCTAACCCCTGATCAAGTGCACTACTGGGTGTGTGGAACAAGGGAGTGTACACCCTACGTAGTGCACTAGCTTTACATTTAACACTATTTGGGATTCGACCCCAGAACTCGAACGTTAACCTACAGTAGCTGATCTTCTGAAGAGGAATAAGTGGAAATATAAAGTAAATTTCGTAAGTTTCTCAGGACTGAGAAAACCTCCATGGTTTATTCACCTACAGAGAATCGCTAAGAGTTTAACACGACTCTCACCTCCTGTTCATTACACTAACTGTCGCTCGCTAACTGTCGGTCACCAGCAGGGCCACTCGTGGTTAGTTACTTCCTTCAAGTGTGAAGGATATGTGTGTGGGCGGAGTAAAATTACTGGTTAAATAAAGAAACTCATCAGAATCTGATGATTATAAATGGTGTTTGTGGAACTGTTGTATAAAAGCCATATCACACACTCGAGGCCGTGCTGTTGTGCTGAATATAAGTGTGATGTTGCTTAATTCTCACACTAAAATTTAATACACAACAACAGGTTTACTCATCTTATGAAAGAAAGAAAAAAAGAAAGAAAGAAAGAAAGAAAAACAGAAAGTAGGCAGAAGGAAAGAAGGACGACAGCATTAAGCACACACACACACACACACACACACACATACACAGCTTTCTGAAAGTTATCATTTCAGAAGTTTTTCTTCTTCAAGAAAAAACAAATATTATTTAATAAACAAGAAATTAAATAACACCAGTGTGTGTGTGTGGGTGTGTGTGTGTGTGATGGATGGATGGATAGATGCTTTATTACTCCCCGAGTGCTGCAGCTGATGAAGGTGTGAAGGCGACTCTCTCTCTATCTCTGCACTGACGCGTTTAACCTCCGCACAGTAAAACACACTCCACAGTGACACACACGCGTCCCGGCACTGACGTGTGACCCGTCTCTTAATCGGCGTGTTAATCAGCACTGACGTGTTCGTCTCTTCCACGCAGAGACGCAATCGCACCCAGAAACCCGCAGGAAGACGATACACTCCTGTTACGGGAGCGTCGCTCCGGAGTCGATCAGCGAGAGGAAATAATAAAGAGGCATTAAAGATAATCACATCTGTTCCACAGCAGCGCGAGTCGTGGGCACGGAGAGGAAGAGACGCAGCGGCAGCGGAACACTGCCGGGGAAGTTAGGAGGCGAAGAGGGACGGATGAAGAGAGGAAGGGAGGATAGACAGGGCCAGATAAAGTAGAAAAGAAAAGAAGAGAGAGAGAGAGAGAGAGAGAAGAAAGAAGGGATTGAAGAGGGAGAGATGAAAGAGAAAGTAAAGCAGGGAGTGAGAGAGGAAGGAAAGAAGGAAAGTTAAGGATGGAACGGAAACGAAGGAAGGAGGACAGACAAAGGGGAGGAAGGAAGATGGACAGATGAAGGAAGGAAAGCTTTATTATTTTTTCCTTCCTTCCTTCCTTCATCTCTCCATCTTTCTTCCTACACTCTTCTCCTTCAATTCCATCCCTGATCTATAGTGTGTGTGCTGTGTAGGGGGGCAGGATCCTGTCCCAGGGAACTCCAGGCATAGGGCGGGGCACAGGGTGGGGCACTGGGTGTGACCTGACAGCACAGGATCTGATAATTTAATGACAAAAAAAACACACCAGGGCAAAGTTGAGATCCGAACCCCAAACCCCGGAGGTGTGAGGCGACAGCGCTGACCGCTGGACCTCCGTGTCGACCTTCAGTGTGGAGAAACATGAGAGAACCCACAGCACAGTATCTGATGATTTCATTACAAAAAACATTTCTTTCATGGAAATGTAATCCGGTAAAAGTACAATATTCATTCTGATTAGACGCGAGTCACGGCTGAATTTCACTAAAATGACGCTTTAATGCGGTAACGATGTTAATTCATATGACGTTCCTTCAGTCCGTACGGAAACAGAATTCCTCATAAGATCGACCTCAGACTGTGTTTTTTATATCAG
Organism: Clarias batrachus; assembly: GCA_003987875.1. Lineage (NCBI taxonomy): Eukaryota > Metazoa > Chordata > Actinopteri > Siluriformes > Clariidae > Clarias > Clarias batrachus. Next base: position 281,545 of record QMIH01000470.1, on the reverse strand, counting down.
AGTAATGAAAATCTGAAACCTGAGAAACGTCTTCATGTTGCACGTGTGCCTATTTTTACTAGCGGAACATATCAGGTGGTTAATAATGTATAACGTGGAACTTAAGGAGCGAGACGACGTGATCGTGACCTGAACGCCGAAGAAGGAAGAGCGCAGCTTTAACCAGCGAGGATTTGTATCTATCGAGGTAAACATACAGCAAGTACCGTCAATTTTATACACACACACACACACACACACACACACACACACACACACATTCAATTTGAAATAATTATTTTTAATAATTCAAAGTAAGCCGCAATTTACTGGAGTATAAACTTTATAGCAAAATAACTGTAACATGTACTCTAACACAACTTTTCACAACTTCTAAGTGTTTGTCTTAATTTGATAAAATATAAATTTGTGCAATTTCTACTTAAAAATTCTAAAAACAGTGGGCGGAGACAATGTACTGTAAGTAGATGGATTTACAGCCTGTTATGTGATCTACAGCAGCGTGGATGTGACACACGCAGTATAGCATGGACTAGCTAGATGGCTAAATTGGACACGCTAGCGACAGTTAAACACATTTTCAAACTGAAAATCGTCCACTTTTCTAGCGATAAGTCGGGTAATAATGAGCGCACACTCACCTTGTCCGCCATGATCATGGATGAGCCGCCGTGAATCCCCAGGATGGGTATCAGCGTCTGCGAGGAAATAAAATCCAAAATCTGGGCGATGGCCTCCTGGTCGGTGCCGTCACCGAACACCACGCCGTGAATCTTAGTCCCGGACATGAGGTCACACACATGAGTGATGATGCTCTTGGGATCCGTTTCGTTGACTAGCAGCGTGACCACGTTGACGTCGATGGGGTCGTCCTTGCTCCACAGGGCTCGGATGTCCCGGTCCGAGATGAAGCGCGTTCGGCCAAGGATCACAGCGATGTTCAGGATGGGAACCTTCTCGGCGGCATGCACCACGCCCACCAAGGTGAGGAGAGCCGGGAGCGTCAGGAGTGCCAAGCCGGAGAACCCCATAGTGCTCGACTTCATTCCCTGTGGCACGGAAAAAAAAATTTGGGGGGTTTTTAGACCAAAAATCATGTATTTTTTTTCAAAATATTTACGATTAGCAAATAAAACTTTCATTTCTACAGATCTATGAGGAATCTTCTGCGCTGTTCTGAACCAAAGCGTGACCAGTTCTGAGGACACCTAAAGCAGTGAAACACTCTCATTATCTTCAGGTCTTTGTTCATGTTAATCCAAAACAAAAATGGTATGCAAATTTAAAGCACGACTCATCATACACACATGTTGTCGCGTTGTCATTTTGTTGCTCTTGAAAAAAATGACACCAAAAACTCCCTTTATTTCTCTATATAATCCGCTGCTACACTAATGCACGTATCCCAGTGTTTCACTAGTGCTTGGACAGTGCTCAGCACGACAGGGAACATGATTGGATCTAAAACGCCGGCCTCCCACAAACTCTTCTAACGTCCCAAACATCTTGGATGCGCTTTTACATGATCGTTCACCAGAAATCTCATCACAGGTCCCGCTTTGACTTCAACGCCCCTGGTAGAACCTTAGAGTACAGCGATTATCTATTAGAAAGCATTCCTGGTAGAACCCTTGAAGAACATTTTTAAAGTATATTTGATTATTTCACATTTTGTTGTTTAGATCTTCTTCCTAATACAGTGGAACCTTGGATTACGAGCATAATTCGTTCCGGAAGTGGGCTTGTGTTCCAAGACACTCGTAAACCAAATCATCATTTCCCATAAGAAATAATGAAAACTCAAATTATTCGTTTCACAGCCCTAAAAAACAAATACATTAAAAATACAATCTATAAAATGAAAAAAAAAACAAATTAATCTGCACTTTACCTTTAAAAAAAAGTACAAATAAATCTCGACAGATAAGTGTTTCCGTTGGTGCTGCCGAGAGTTTAGCATTTACTGTAGCTCTTGGTATGAACTCCTAGAAATGAATATTCTTCAAGGGTTCTTTAGGTATCCTTTGGACTATTAAGAAACCGTAGCCTGCTAAAAGGTCAAATATCCATCAAGCACCATTACATTACTGTAAGTGTGCCTTCGCAAAAAGAATTGAGAGTCTCTAGAGAATCCACCAACCAAGTATGATTTAGAAGGATTTCAAAGTAGAATGATGTTTTAGAAGCTAAGAACCCTCAAAGAACTCTTGAAGAACTCTTGAGGAACCTGCTCAGATGTCATGTCAGAATGTTCAGATTAGTTTGCTGATTTGTTATCAAGCCGTTCTTCATGAGATGGATGAAGTTCCTTCTCCTACAGAGGTTCTGCTTAGAGCCGTTTCTCAAAGAGGAACACTTCTGTTATACGGTTCCACGTCTGACCCGTGATCTAAC
>QMIH01000470.1:249151-274151 GCA_003987875.1 Clarias batrachus | reverse complement strand
CACTAGTGTCAGTGAATGTCCAGAATGTCCAGAGTGAGTGCAGAAGCATGTGTGGATGTGCAGAATGGATCAGTACTGTGCACTGATTAAGGGAGCGAATCGCCTGCGGGAAGAAGCTCCTCCTCGGTCTCTCTGTGTTGGCCTTCAGGGAGCGGAATCGCTTTCTTGACCTCAACAGAGAGAAGAGTCCATTGAGGTCCTTCATGATCTTCCTGGCCTTGGTGCAGCACCGCTTGCTGTAGATCGAGTGCAGGTCAGGGAGCTCGGTGTGGATGATGCGCTCAGCTGATGTGTACTGTACGGTAACCAGGTTTACCTTTTTAAGGGTAATGTACTCTACAGTATTATTCAGCTGAGTTTGAAATGAAATGAAAGTGTTTTGCGACCAGATTTAGGGTTGAAACTCTAAACAAATAGGCATTTATAGGCATTTTTGTGAACACATTCAAAAATCATGGTTGTACCCTCGTGAATTTCGGGGGTCGACTGTACTCCTTTTTTACGTCATGTCATGCTTTTGGCTTAGTGGTTAGCGCTGTCGCTTCGCACCTCCGGGTTCCAGGTTCGATTCCCGTGTGCATGGAGTCTCCATGTTCTCCCCGTGCTGGGAGGGGTTCCACCGGTGCTCTGGTTTCCTCTCACAGCTCAATGAATGGGAATTCTGCCCATTCATTCTGCAGATTAGGTTAACTTGCACTCCAAAAATTGACTTGTGTGTGTGTGTGTGTGCTGCATTGGATTGGCACCCCGCCCTTGTGCTCTAAGTCTCCTGGGATAGGCTCTAGGCCCCCCCACGACCCCGTGCACAAAGCGTTATAGACAATGAGTGAGAATGTTCGACTTTCTTCATGCACTGACTTGGACATGGCCGTGTTGTTGGCTGCAGTCGCACGCTATCATCCCCGTGTTTTAATATTGAGCAAATTTGTTGCTCGACTGCACCGCCGCACGATAATGAGGTTCAATGCGGTAATTAGTATAACTCTGTTTTAATAAAACAGACACTGCAAGGAGCGAGTCACCGTCTTGCATGGAGTTCCGAGCTGCTGCACAAAGCCACGTCTTTTGAGAAATATGAAACTGCGTAGCTTTCGATTTAAAGTCTTGTGTCTCATGAAATGTTGTCAGGGCCCTTGTAGTTTTTAAAGTTTTCTTCGACACACACTGTGCTTTGTAAATTTTCGAGGAGTGAGACGCCTTCATCTCTTTGTCCTCTTTGTATGGCTTTGTCCTGCTTTCTTTGGATATGCAGATCTGTGGTAACCCTAGTCGGGATGGACCGGGGATGGACCGGAGTTGCGAAGCGGGAATGTTATCCTCTACAGCACCATGCCACCGTTTCTCTATTCCACAAGTCATACATCTTATGATCTTGTTACTTTCTTGTCACAGGTGACCTGATTGGCCAGGATTTTGTAACATACATTGCCTACGTACAATACATGATCACTTGCCTAATGCACTAAATGGACGGAAATATTTGGCCAAATCTGAAGTGACATCGTATCCAAATACACACTGTGCGTACACTTCAGTATGGAAGTGTACGCACAGTCGGCCGCCCTTTTGCAGCTGTAACAGCTCTTGCTCTTCCTGGAAGGCCGTCCACAAGATGTTGGAGTGTTTCTGTGTGAATTCATTCTATAGAGTGTTTATGAGGTCAGACACTGATGTTGGACGAGAAGGCCTGGCTCATAATCTCCCCCCCAGTTCATTCCAAAGGTGCTCGATGGTGTTGAGGTCAGGGCTCTGTGTTCGGGCCGCTCGAGTTCTTTTACACAACAAACTCATCAAACCGTGTGTTTATAGTCCTTGCTTTGTGCACTGGGGCGGAGTCATGATGGAATACAAAAAGGCCCACAAAGATGCACAGAAGCAGGGCATTGTCCAAGATGTCTCGGCATGCTGCAGCAATAAGATCGTCCTTCACTGGGGATGAGGGACCTGATTGAAACACTTGAATTCAATAATTAATAGGTTTGGACAAATACTTTTGTCCGTATAGTGTATGGTCCCGACAGACAGACAGTCAGTACGCCCTGATGTTGGGGTGGGCGTGTGACAGTGGGGACGGGCTGTCTGCTTTATTTCTTTTGACTTTAGCTTATTGTCTCTTTGTTAGGTTTGAGATGAGCGCCCAAATTGTTACGTTTTAAAATGAATGAAAAAGAAGAGTTTTTGCATGTTGTGTCCGCTACACCTTGATACTCTTACCCCGATTCGGTGGAGAGGGACAAACACACAGGCTATAGGACTCGGGCTATAGGAGGTTTCACCATATACGGAATCAGGAAGCACAATGACGGAGTTACCTCATGGCCATAGACGCATAGGAAAGTTCACAAAACCTTACACATTTATCATTCCAAGTCTGATTTGCTTGAAGTTCTCCGTGACCTCGGTGTCCAACCCTGAACAATCCTGTTACACAACACTTGCACTAGGATTTGAGAAAAAGAACCCAAGTGTGAAAGCAGCTTAAAAGTTTTGTCCACGTTTGTAGAAGACGTTTGGCACAAATACCCGTGTCCACAGTCTGAGATGTCTCGGGAGCGCGGCTTATCATTACAGGTTTGCTTTTGTTACGCAATAAACAGCTACTTCTGAGCCCGTGCAGCTACATCAAGCTACGTATTTAGTTTTTTACTTCCGTATGCACGGCACGTCGTCGCAAAGAAACACCTTCAAACACGGAGCTGTTCTTATGTAAGAAGATTTGATTCATGAATTTTTCATGATGTGCTTACACTCGCTCTGACCTTAACAATCCTTTTCTCCACCGCTTTGAAAGATGAAACAGGAAGCGTTGTGAAAGACGGTTTATTATTTGGGATCCATTCTGGTCAGCTTCTGAAGTCAGAATCCACAGGATTTAAAAAAAAACAACAGGATTTTAAAAAAGGGCCTGGTCTCCCATTCCATTTATTCTGATTGAAATACGTTACTCGACTCGGGTAACTTCCACATCTAACGTGGATCACACCGGGGTTCATGTGACGCAATACCCGGGCCAGCACTTCATCAACGTCAGAAATCCAACATAATCCGGCGTTCCTACTTGTTAAAAGATCAAAAGGATGTTTTGAGTTCAGGAAGTGACATCAAAGCAACATGGCTGCTCCGAGCATCAGCACTAAACACAGTGCACATGATTTTGCACTTTCCGACTTCCAGTCAAACACACAGGACCAGACACGACACATGCCTTGTAGTCTGATCGTGCTGATGTCCCTAATGAAACTCAAATATCCCTTTTAATTGTAGAACCTGCTACATTACCGCCACTCTGTCCTTTAGAAAGCAGTAATTCAGAAATGATCTGTGAAAGAAAAATAAAAATCGATCTGTGAATTAAAGCGCATCGGCTACACCAGGGATCTGGTTCATTATATTCTCTGGGAGGTTCTACACTCAGACACGGCCTCAAACTAACGCATTAATTCCTGCCCTTTGTGCATTGTGCAGATTTACATTATATTCCTTTGGGCTCTCTTTTTACTCCCCACTGCCAGGCTGTGAACTCAGTGCCAGGGTTTTTTTTTCCCACTCTACAAAGCAATATTTCAATATTTCAGACCTGATCTGTGAATAAATCAAATCGACTTAAACAGCTCGGGTGTAATCGTGTTTGCTGAAAGTGTCTGTTTTCTTCCTGGTAAAAACGAATAGCACACAGTACACTCCTGCCTTTAAACTGTGTGATGGTGTACACTCTCAGGCTTCTTAATATCACGATACACAATCAGCCATAACGTTAATACCACGTTAACAACAAGTCAAGTCGAGTAGGCCTTTACTATCATTCCAACCAGAGACAGAAACGAAACAACGTTCCTCCAGCACCCTACAGTAGATTTTGGGTTCCCCTTGTGCCCCCTCGGGGTGTCGACCTCTGCTCATTTGTCTGGTACATTCCATGGATGCTTGATTGGATTGGGATTTGTGGAGTTTAGATGGCGGATGAACAGTCTGGGTGTTCTGGTACAAATTGTGATGTCTAGACAACTGGGTCAGAATATCTCCAAAATTGCAGGACTTGTGGGACGTTTCTAGTTCAGGATGGACCTACCAAAAGACCTCCAAGGAAGGAAAACTGGTGAACCTGGTAGATGTGAAGAACTCCTGTAGCTCAAACCGATGAAAAAGTGAATCTACGATGGAAAGCAATCATTACACACCTCACACTGCCTTACAGTCGGTTGTGTACGGGGCAGTGTACCGTAGCCTTGGCCATGTTGACCTGTATCCTTCAGCGAAAGCTCCTACAATGGGCATGTGAGGATGGGCAGTGGGAGAAGGTGGTCCCGTCCGATGAATCCAATTTTCTTTTAGATCGTCTTCGTCACGTACCTGGGGACGAGCTTGCACCAGGACGGTTTAGGCAGAGTGACGCTCTGAGTAATCTTTATGGTCTTATTAACTGGAATAAGATTCTCTCCATGGTCCTAGCATTATTAGTGCACTGGATAATGATGATGAAAACACTGCACGCTCATCACCATGATGTGATGAACATAACAACCACAAAAGGGCTAAATAACAATCCCAAGCGGCGAACATGTCTCTCATTAAGCATCACTTACAGTAATGAGAACAATCAGGCGGTTTTTTGAGTGGAGCACATCCATAACAACAGTGTGATTAGTCCAATTATTTCCCCTGACTCAACATGTGCTAATAATAAAAGAATATCCTTTAGGGTTACGTTGACTGGCGTGGTCTTCGCGCTAACGTCTTATTCTCAGTCACAGCTTATAGGGTGCTTGAAAACTTGCAAATCCACTCCACCTTAAGGAACAAAACACTTAAAGTTAACAAGGTAAAAATAAAAGCTCAGCTTGTTATGCACGCCGGACATGGCACGGCATCAAATAAACGATTAGCTACAAAATCAGAGATTACTCTCATTCACCTTCCATATTTTGTGCTCCGTTCTCTGGTTTGCATTTCCAAAAAAAAAAAGAAAGAAATACCAGTGAGCTCAGTCCAGACATGGCAGATCGCCGCAGGGGAGCTTTGTGTTCCATCCCTGTATTACGAGCAGGGTGTGATGTCGGGACCGAGCGCCGAGGAGCCGTATCATGTCTGAGACATAATGCGAAGTGATTGGCCTCGGGAAGGCTGAAGACATCTTAAAAAAAGGAAAATGTGTGCGCAGCATGGCGGAGGTGAGGGTGTGAGGGTCGGTGTCAGGCGTGTGTACATGAGAAATAAAGATGCATGTGCATGTATGTGTACACGTGTAAAGATCGTGTCGTGTTTATACAGTCGTTATGCCTCTTATGCTTCCCGTTACATGACCGTTATCAGCGCTCACTGCACCAGACCCAGACGACCGAGTGACTTTATGTTCCGGATCAGTCCCTTCATCGTCTGTGCTTTCAGGATGAAAGATTTTTACACAACCCCCATCGTGACTCAAAAGACACTAATCTCAGGAAAGTCATGAAGCTAGAAATGAGCTTAGCACAAACGAGACCAGAACATGAAACGAAAACTTATTACACACCGCGACGAGGTAAAGAGGCAAAATCCACACGAAATGCTGGAACGATTCTTCACTTCTCGACTGATTTCCTTTTTCTTTTCTACACTCTGTTTACTGTTGTGTGTATGTTAGCTTTTTTTTGTTATTCTTAAGGGGCTATAAACCTTCAGTCAAAATACAGTATGTATCGGTATGAATCAGAATGATCAGATTGTCCAAGGTGAGTGAGCCGAGGGCTGCTGAGGGAAAAACTCCGCGAGATGGCAGTGTAAATAAACCTTGAGAGGAACCAGACTCTACAGTATCGTACAGTATAGATTATCTCTGGTTTATTCTGTGGCGTTTCACAGTGTGAGTGATTTTACTAACTGCATTGCTGTGTAAGTTCAGATGTGCGCTTTTTACTTGTTACCCCTGAAGTGACCTGACATGATGTCCACTAGTCCCCTTCCGTCCCATCTGAGTGAGAGACCTTCCAATTCAGTCCCCTGACTCGCTCACACACTACAATCAGGGCAATAACGAGAGTAATTAACACACATGGTGACAAAAATAGACAAGTGATAGAAATCAGATCAAACAACACGTCGCGAGTCCTGACCAATGAGACGCACACACTCTGTTCTTTGTTTTTTTGCTAGAGAAGTGGATTTTCATTTCTATCCACTAACTTATATTATTCACCCTGTCTTAGTAGTCTGACCTGTAATATGTCTTTCCTGTATTTCTCACTTTGATTCTCAATAATACGGAACAAGTAACATCCTGTATCGGTTCAATATGGCACAGGTGCTTTTAGTTTCCAATTAGGGGACCATGCTGTATTTTATGGGACCCTAGTTTGGACAGGATGGGCCCACATCACAGAGACAAATGAGTGACCGGTCACTACCTAATGTGAGCATAAAGCACTATTATTATTATTGTTGTTAATATTACCATCTGTGGTAGGTTTCTCACCAGCTATGCAGAAGGCCGAGTTTGATTGCATCCACTGGATGCAGTGTCGGTCCTAAACCCAGATTGAATTTGGAAAAATTGGAGGGTTGCATCAGAAAGGGTGTAAAACCTGAACCAAGTTGTATGCGGCTCAGATGGTCTGCTGTGACCAATCTGACCAATGACCAATCAGAACCAAGAATTTGATTGATAGATTAATAGATAGATAGATGGATGGATGGATAGACATTTCTTTGGTCTGAAATTGTATAGTTACAGCAGCCAGTTCAAATATTATACAGCATGTAAGCAACAAGTAAGAATTGCAGTGAGGAAAAGTAAACAAAGATAAACAGACTTGCATGATGATTGTATATACAGGTGGGAACGAAACTGTACATAAGGTGCACCAGCACGTAGAAATAAAGAGAATGAACCAGCAAGTATGTCACCAGCAAATATTAATAAAAGATAGGATGAAATGAGTGTGAAATGAAGTGACCAAAGTGCAATGAAGGCAGAATATATATGAGCCTATTTACTGTGATGTCAGAGAAGGAGCTCCATCTCCAGACACAGAGCAGAGTTACTGTAAAAATGTCTAACTGCAGTTGGCAAAATATATATGTGTGTGTGTGTGTGGTTATTAACAAAAGACTTTGCTTTTCCTCAGGACTTTTCACGTGTCCTGCAAAAGACACACGCACTGGTCAATCCTACTGGTGTATTCAACTGAATGGGAGTGGGGGCGGGAGGGTTCTTCCATATCAACCAATCACAGACAGAGCACATCTTAACCCCTCCCACATCCAAAATACCCGACGAAGCCCCGCCCCCTCGTGTTTGGTCCGTGGATGTAACCGAAGCTACAGAGCTTTAAAAAATAACAGTAAAAATAAAAAAAAAGAAAAAGCTGCGTGAAACTCCTAGTGAGTCACTGAGGCGGCCTGGGCATTTATTTGCAAGTGTTTCAGAAAATGACAAGTAAGTAAAGAAAAAAATATATATATAAAAAAATAAAGGAAGTGGAAAACCCAGCGCGAGCTCTGCACCTGGAGCTAACGCTAACTAGCTAGCTAGGCTGCACTGAGGTTACTTAGCCTCTTCATTAAATACGGATAAATTATAAGAAAGAAATACGCATACGTTATGTGTTTAGTTGAGCAATATGTTTTAAAAAAACATTAGAATAGGGCGGTGTGAATATTGAACTTCCGGTCAGCTCGCGCTATTTATAAGAGGAAACATGGCTAACGGTGTTTAGCTAGCTAGCGTGAAGGTGGGCTCACGGTTCTCACACTTTTATAATTAAGTCTAAAAAAATATATATACTGTATTATTGCTAAACTGTGCTGATTTGTTAAAATCGTTTAAATATGTATAGTGCTATAAAACATGGTAAAAAATAATCACAGTTGCTAATAGAGCTAGCTGCTTAAGTTACAAGATACTGTTTTATGCATGAAAAGCTGAATTTAAATGTTAAATCTAAATGAATATTCCGGTTTTATGATGTTTGTGGAACCGGCCACCGTGGGCTTCCATTGTCTCTAGTAGTCGGCATCCATTGCCTTGATTCTGGGCTTTGTCGCAATCAATCCGCGTGCATAGGCGCTATTGTAGCGCCCTACATCAAGTGCAAGTTATTTTACGTCATAGAAATTTAGTGCACTTGTTTAATCAGTAGGCAGCGTTTTGAGATACGGCCTTCGATAATATGCCTGATTAATAGAAAACAATATTACTTACCGTATTTTCCAGACTACAGGTCGCACTTTTTGGTCACCTAGCTAATTTATATTGCGGGTATTTTGTCAATAGATTTGCGCCGCTGGCACTTTTGTCTCATTTGACAATAATATCTGTCACGCTGAAGACATTAAACTTTACATTTACAGTAAACTCCATAACATAGCACAGGTGAGTGCCACTAAAAAGAAAGCTCTATATCGCAGACTTCAAACTGAAAATTATAAAATATGCAGCTGAAAACAGCAATCGAGCAGGGAAAAAAGTTTGGAGTGAGTGAAAAGCTTGTCAGGGACTGGCGCAAAGCAGAGGACACGCTTAACACTACGGAAAAAACAAGAAGGCTAATCGTGGGACTGGAGTCCAGAGATTGTTCCTCGAACAGTGAGCTGCTTGCGGGAGTTATGTCTCCGTGCCCAGCTATTCTCCCAATGAATATTAATGATTTCACTGGCGGAGATGTCAGAAACTGCCACAGGACTTCCAGGCCGAGGTCGACAGCTTTCTAGCCTTCGTTGAAAAGGAGACCATGGCACACAACGTGACACCAGATTGTATAATTAACATGGATGAGGTGCCTCTAACTTTTGATCATGAACCGAAATACCACGGGGAGAAAAGCCAGAAGAGTGTGTCGACTGGCCTGGAGACCTCACACTTTTATGGGGAGAAGCATGAAATTGCCACCATTGGTCATTTTCAAACACAAGACCATGCCAATGGCTCAATCCCCATCCTCCGTTGTCGTGACCGTAAACAAGAAAGAGTGGACGGATGAAGGAAAGATGAATATTTGGCTAAAAAAGTGCTGTTCCAAACGTCCTGATGGATTTTTTAAAGCACACAAAGCCCTACATGTGATGAACAGCACGCGACTCCATATCACTCCGCTAATCAAGCAGAAAATCAAAGCCTGCAGCTCTGTACCTGCAATAATCCCTGGAGGGACGAATAAGTTACTCCAACCACTCAATATCGCAGTTAACCTGAGTTCTAAGCCTGTCTTATGTCTCCTCTGGGAAACATGGATGGTGGACAGAGAACACGACTTCACGGCAACCGGGAGGATCTATTTCACGGCATCCTGAAAAGTTTTAACATTGCATAAAAGTGAGCTCGGTGACGACTGACACCATCCTGTCGGGTTACAGACAGTCTGGACTACTTAGTGAACTCGAGGGCAATCAGATAGAGGGGGAAACGCAGCTTCATCTTCCCTTAGAGTTCCCAGAGATGTTTGAGAGCGACACGGAGGACGAGTAGTTCAACGGATTCAGTGATGCAGGGATTTTTTTTTTTTTGCGCTTGTGGTTATGCCTAGCCTACACGTTCTTTATAGGCTAGTTTAAATTTTAATCACTAGCTGTTTCCATTATGGTGTTTCCCAGTTAGTTAAAAAGCAATTTTCTCTTAAGAAATCGATTTAAAAAAAAATGTGACCTGTATATATTTTTTCATGTTCAACCACTATTTTTGCTCACAGCGACCAATAGTGCAGAAAATACAGTAAATTAAAAAGTAGAATTTTTCGGATAGAAATGAATAAAAAATGTCTATAATTTAAATATATCTAAAATATTTAATATAATTATGTTTAGTTTTAATTAAACTATTATTATTATTATTAATTGTAATATGGTTCACATTAATGGCTATATAAGTTTCTTAGGAAGAAAATAAAATAGCAATTAATTACATATTTATTTACACCCATTATATATTTATATTACATCAGTTTATTTTATGTGGTAGGTTGTTCATAAATATATTTAATTGTTTGATCCAACAGTGATTGTTGTTTATTTATAGTATATAGTTTATATATTTTTATTTATTTTAGTTTTTTTTTAAAAAAGTTAATAGTTAAAGATATATTTTATTTAAACATGAAATATTTAAAAATGAATATTTAAAAAATACAATTTATTTGTTTGTATTTATTTTAGTGTAATATATTTTGTTATTCTGTATTCTGTCATTTTCTTGAATATAAGTTTAGATTTATAAATAACCTGTACACCTGCTTCTCACCTGTTTTTTGTTTGTTTGTTTGTTTTTTAATCAGTGCTTCATAAATGTTCTTTTCTATTTTTCAGGCATGAAAAGGAAACGATCTAACGAGGGGTCTGAAGACTCCTCCATTGCTCTAAACCACTCTACAGCCCAGGTGAAAAGATCTCGACTCTCAGGAGGGAGAAAAGAGGGTTTAATACTCAATTCAGTAGCGGAGAAGTTTTTCTTTTAAGCATGCTAAAAGCAGAGTGTGTAAAAATTATAGTGTAGGTGTTTTTAAAACCCTCATCTCTTTAACAATCGTGAACTTCTTAAAGAGACGGGGATGTAACGCAATTGAGTGCGGCATCGCGTTTCATTTCCGCCGGAGTGTTGCAGTGGCGCCACGCTGAGACGCTCTCAGTGCACAATCACATTACTGGGAATAATCCATCTAATTTAGACAGGAGACCGGGACAGAGAGAGCTGTTCGGGTTATTTGTCTGAATCGCTGATTAAAAATTCTGATTGCATCATCCTTTAAAATCAAAATAATATTCCTCTGCGAACTCATTTTGCTTTTGATTGAGGAGATTTCAGAATTAATAGGATAATATTTTGTTAAACCTGTGAAATGTGTTTAAGTGCTAATTAAGCACCTCTGCCGTGATTTTAATAACATCTTAAAGGAAAAGAAAAGAGACAAATTTACAGTTTATTATACATTATGAAATGTTAAGTAATGTATTATATATAATCAAGTGTGTGTGTTTGTAGATCCAAGAGCTGATCTCTCAAGAGGTGAAGAATTCTATGGAACAGTCTGATAAAATGATGAAGGCACTGATTGACAGAATTCAGGAGATCAATAATGAACCCAGATACGATTCCAGAATTCGGAAGCTGGAGGTGAGTGAGTCAGTGAGCCGGTCAGTTAGTGAACGAGTGGGTCAGTCGGTGGGCGGGACTAAAATGTGGTTTTAAAAAACGAATAAAACATCCGTCTTTCTTTCTGTCAACATATAATTTTGGTCACAATCTGCTGCGACCCGGTGTTCATTCGTTATGATACGAGCGGCGGTGTTTCCCGGGTCACGGCGCACGGCGTATCAGGAGTAGTCTGCGCACGCAGTGACGGGACGTTTACAAGCTCAGTCATCTTTATCTCTTTGTCATCACAGCAGTATCACTCAGGCCAAAGAGAAGAGACGATATTTAGGCCCGTTTTCTTCATATTGAACCGGAGAAAAAAAAAAAGCTGATGCGTCGTAATATCAGAGGGGAAACAGTGGGGGAACACAACCACTGGAAAAAAAATACCACAAACCTGAAGAGACGCATCAAAGCGTCCCATAATAATCAGGCAGTTTTACAGACTCTGTGGTAATGATGTGGCCACATGTTAATGTAATTATGTTGTGATGTATTTTATTTTATAGTTAAACCGTTGCCAAACACATGAAGCTAAAAGGTTAGCAAATGATTGTGACCCATAGGAGCTACAGCGTCCCTACAACAGTCCAAGTGTGTAAATTCATACTTTTTAAAAAAAGATTCAAAACACTGTATTGTCCATACTGCTCCTATTGTTTTGTAGTTAAAACAAATATGGACATGCAGCAGTTGTTGTGATGTTAAAAATAAGTATAATTAGTTGAAAACATCAGATGAAAAGATAAATTTTAAATGTTAAGATAATTATTTAGTGAAAACCTTAAATAGTTTTGAGTAGACTAGATTGACTGTAGGGTTAATTAATAATAATCTTATTCATAAAATGTTACGTTTTCATTGACTAAAACTAGACTAAAATGTCATTAAGTTTTAGTCGACTAAAACCCGTCTAAACAGAAGTAGGATAAGATTGACTAAATATGATAAAAAACTAACAGACATTTATCCTGGGACTAAGACTAAAATTGAAAATAGCACGATGATTGAAAATGGCTGTCCTGTAAAGCTGTCCTGCATGTGATCAGAATTTTGGAAGATCCTCAACAAAACAGAGTTCACAGTCCAAGAAAGTGGAAAACAGCTGACGGAATGGCTTCCTGGATCTGTGTGACATCTCAGTGTGTGAGATTCATTTCCTTTAGAGTTTTTTACGGTTTATGGCCACATGATGGCGATGTGAGGAAAGAGAAGTGATTGGTACGCTTTACATTGTATATTTGTGTCAAAGGCGTATAAGACTCACTTTATCGAACTTAAGAACAAATCTGACTTACGAACGTGCCCCCGGGAACAGAGCAAGTATATAAAATAATCATCCATAGTGCTTTACTTTGTTTGAAGGAGCCTCGTGTCCAGTCTCTGAGCCCAGTGCAGCCTGCGAGCACAAGAAACACACTGTACTTTAGAGAAAATTCTAAATCCAGTATCAGCACTGGCATACACAGTGTTTGCCTAACCCACCTTTACTATTTATAATTTGTTTTTATTAAAAAATTTTTTTGCTTGTCCTCTTGTCCAGGCACAAGTTAGGAAAGTGAAGCGAAGAGGGGACGCTGTGTTTACGGACATACGGAAACGTGGACTCTTGGACCCGGACCAGGTACGGGGTCACCTCATCGAGCAACAAAATGGGTTTTTGGATTTGTGGACAGTTTTAAGTTAACATTATTGCTATTAAAAAATATGAATATTGTGTTTGCATCTTGATTTATTATTTTGATTTAACGTTGTAAAAATGTTTACCTAAAGAGAAAAACCTAAAAACAGATTTTTAAAAAAAATTTTTTTTTGTCATATTAGTTAATTAAAATCATGTTTGGCAGCCCTGTAATTTTATGCGTGTGTGTGTGTCACTGGCACTAAATTTCTAAATTTCAGAGTCTCGCACTTACACCTGAGACGAAAAATGAAGCAGCACACAACAGGTACGTTATTACATTGTTATTATCGTTATAACTATTATAAGCATCAGCTGAACATGAACATGTGGGCGGAGCTAGAAATAGTGCAGCTTCCTGATTGGTTGGACACATCCGAGGGGCATCAGCGGGGTCCTGTATTGGCACCCCTACTTTACTTTACTCCTCATGTTCAAATTGAAACAGATTTACTTTGGGCATATCCGTTGTTCATTAGTTCGCTGTAGTGGTTTTGTGTATGTTCATTATATGATTAGAGAAATACCATTTTTTTCTCCTTGACTCTGAAAGTAAATTGAAAAAAGACTTTCTGACATCCGAAGAGGGAAAGTATGCCCCCACAAGTCAGAGGAATTCCTGCTCCATTTCAGCCCATGTTTACTTGGTGTGATGTCAGATCGCCACGCCCACTCCGTATCTGCATGACACACAGTGGCGCCTCTTATCTCAGAAAGTGTGACACTATCTAAATATATATAATATGTACACAAACACATATGGATATTTAACTTTGGTCGACACAGAGACTTCCACAGGCCTCTATCGATTTCTCATGTTTACAAACAGATCTTGGCACGAGGACATCGTATTTTCGGCAACTTGAGAAATCGCACGCAGGAACCCGAGCTAAAAAAAGGCTCCAGCGCGTCGCTGTCTCGTCTCCAGCGTCTAAGAATAGCGTGCGTTTGCCAGAGCCGCTTCCTGAAGTGTGCAAAATGCAGTGATTTGTTTGGTTACATCACCACCATAACGCTCACCGTTCGTTCCTGCGGCAGTGTGTGGACTGTACGCACCGTACACACAACACACACATGCGTGCTTTATATCCTCAGAGTGAAGACTTAAAATGTTGTTCAACCTCTAAAAATTGTGTTGTGGAATTTTGAGCAGTCACGAAATCCACACTCCGTTCTGAATGTGTTCTCAGTTAATTATTTATCTATTCATTTATTAATAAATTATTTGTGCGACTACTAATTCTTTATTATTATTATAGCAAAAAATGCTATTCTTAAATAATTATTATTTTTGTGATTAAAAAAAGTAATCCTTTATCTATTAACATACTTTTTATAGACTTTCCTTAATCTGGAGAGAGAGGGAGAGAGTTGGTTTAAATACTGTTTGCATTCAGTTTTGTTCATAATGTATAGAATTTTTTTTTTTAATAAAACTTTTAATTTTATAATTACGTTTTGTAATGCACAGATTTGGCTTATTAATGACCAGTTTCTTATTATTATTATTATTTTATTATTATTTTATTATCATTATTATTATTTCCTATTGTATTTTTTATGTTTTTTAAATACAATTTTTTATTTAAAAGAAATTTAAAGGCATTTTTAAAATCTTGTCTGTAGATGTTTAGTTTTAGTCCTGATCACTCACTCACGTTAATGTAGACCAAACAGATGCAGACGTTAATAATGAACAAAAACACATGTTGGGTTTTAAGACTAATCTTAGTCTTGTTACTTAGTAAATTATAAACAACATGTACAGGGATCACAATTTGGCTGCAATAATAATAATGATACACATTTTCTACTTTTTAAATAATTAACACATCTGACTGTGATGCACGCCGGTGAGATTAGATCTAATTAGCGAATGCTAATCATCTGCTTTTGTTGACTGCAGTGCGTTAAATGCGACTCTCTGGTCTGGAAAAGGAAAAGCTATGAAATTCGGTTTATTTTAAACAAACTGTCGTGATGGATAAGGATGAATTTAACACAGAGAAAAACACGACTATCATTATAGCCTTTCCCTGTGCAGCTTGCGCTTTTCTGTTCATTGATCAAGTCCTGCTTTTTTATTCTCTCTCTCTCTCTCTCTCTCTAAACATTTCTGTTTTGTGAAGCAGGAAGAGCTCGAGCTCTCAAATGCCCCTTGCTACGTTAGGAAGATTCATGTGCAGCCTTATGCTCTAAAACACTTTGCTAAGTCAGTGAAAAACAAATTCATCTCAGGTTCCCTGATGAATGGAGAGCATCAGTTTTTTTTTTTTTTCATCTGAAGGTTCAACAGTGCCATCTAGAGGCCACTGGAGTCATTCTCTTTGAGTCTAGCTGCATATAATCCGGTGTACAGTAGAGCAGTGACGGCACAGCGCTGCAGAATCCTGCATTCTGATTGGCCGAATTCATTTTCTATTACATCAGCAGTGCAGCTCTAAATCACAGGGTTTATGTTATGGTTTAATACGTTCTCGTTTCTATGGTAACAGCTTCTTCAAAGGGGCTAGCGCAGCAGACGTGCCACTCAGGCCATGAATTTGGAAGGGTTGAGTTCACTGTGAGAAGAATGAGGACAGGGAAGGGGATGTTTGGTGGGTTTCGTCAGGGCGTTGGGAACAGAAAAGAGGATTTAGACTAAATGGGAGATAAACACCAGATAGTGGCGGTAATGCAACAGAGCGAATGCCAACCTTCAGTAAACACTAAAGACAAGACATCCTAATTAAACACGCTAATCAAAGTCGTCAATAAGTCTCAACTGGAACGCTGTAAACTTTTTGAAACGTTTTCCCGCCATCTAAGTTTACGTTTTCTTTTTGCAGTTTAAAAAAAAAAAGAAAAAACAATAATTTGTCTTATTGAGAAAAAAAATAGTCTAGTGTACAAGCAGGTGTTCGAAACTGTTATAACATTGTTCTTGGACACGGCACAATATTCAACTTAACTAAAAACATGTGAAAAGAAAAGGAAAATATTTATGTAAGTAACTAGATTTAGTAAGTAGATTTTAGTAAATTTTTCTCAACCAATAGTGGAACACGTGCTCAATCAGTCATCAATTCATCACGAATAATTAGTGATAATTGAAGTGATTATATGACGAACATTTTAGTTTGAATTTAGGTTTTATTTAAACAATTCTAGCGGCATAATTCTGACACATGAGCTCGTCTTTCCGTCCACAATCATCAAAAAAGCTGATAATAATATAATGTCCAATATTGCGTATGACCTGAATTGTATGTGCGCCCTCTGTTGGTGTTAATAGATACTGTACACGAGCTAAAGAGGAACATACTGCAAAACAAACATTATGGGGTATTTCTTCTTTTTTTTATCGGTTGCATTCTTAAAAGCAAATACTTTGATAAATTGTTAACATTCCTACGTGAGAGTTTAATAGTTGATGTTTACAGTTCTGTGTAAAGAAAGTGTACAATTATTTGTAGCATTTTTTTTACTCGCAATTAGAATCTAATCTTTCATAACTATAAACCCAATCTGTAAAACACTCAATCCTTTGGCTTTAACGTTTCTCCAGGGGGGATGCTAACTTTCACACACAGCTTCATTGTTTTTCATTAGTTTTGTAAACGATATCGTCCGGAATTTGCATGAGTAACAGAATGACTGATTCTTCTTTTGATGATAAATAGTTTTTTATTAATTTCTTTCCCTCCTCAGTTCGGCAAACGGAGGGATTTCCGCCTCGTCAGCATCAGGAGGTGTGTGTTCATCTCTGATGTCTAACACCAACAACAGCGCTAAATGACCTTTTATTATTATTGTTATAATAAATTGTTTATTATTGTTTTATTATTATTGTTATATTGTTACTGAACCAGTGGCTAAAATGATCATTTTCTGTCTCTCTCTCTCTCTCCGTGTCGTTGTAGACATCTCTAGCAAAGCAGCCATGACGAGAAAGCCCAAAGAAGGCTTCTGGAGGAGTTTGGTAGCTTTTTGTCTTCTTTTTGTTTTTTCAGACAAACTTTAATGGAACGCTCTTAAACTCTGTCTGAGCTGTTTGTGTGTGTGTCTCTCTCTCTCTCTCTCTGTCTCTCTCCTCAATTCCAGCTCCCCAAGAAACAGATTGTGGACCTGACGGATGACGGAGAAGGTGCGTGCTAATCAGCGGCAGTGCTTTATTTTATTTGTGTGTTTATAAACACAGAGTGGTGAAGGGGGCTTTTGTTTCGAGCCTCACAGATCTGGAGAGTGTTAGTATCGCGGCTCTGTTAGGATCGCTCCAAATAATCACACGGTTTAAAGGAAGAATTCATTCATTAAAAAACACAAACAAAAAATATATAAAACGCTACATAAAAAAAATTATCTACAGAGTAAGCCAAAAAATGTATACATACTTCAGGAGCAAAGAAAAACTTGTATGAATATTTTAATACTAAATATATTGTTATAAGTTGTATATTGATATATAATATAAATATTATTAATATAATATGCATCATCCTATTTTATAGTAAATGTATTAATACAAATGTTTTACATTATGGAATTTTGGTATGGCATTAACTACTCTCAGACGAACACACACACACGCGTGCGCGCACACTCTCCCAAGGTCCGTCCTAGAACTAAACTCCTTTCTGTATCTCACACAAACACACAGAACGGCACTTTAAAAACTTTACATAACGGTGTATGATTTGGTATTTTTTTTTTTTTTTCTGATTTATTTATTGTTTATTTTTATATTAATGTCATTTTTAAATCAATTTCATGTACCTTATAGTAATTTTTCACTTTTATTTATTATATTTACTTTTTTTTTTCTTTACTTGCTCTTCCGTCTCTTTGCCTTCTCCCTGAAATACTTAGTTATTTTATTATTTAATATTTTATTTTAATGCTGTGCTGCTTAAGTGAATTGTGAAGAAGATACATACTGTATAAATAATGAGAATTTCTGGTATTATTTTAGAAAAAAAAATCACATAATTTATCGTGATTCGTGTGTGTGTGTGTTTCGGAGACAGCGTGCAGACAGAATGGGACCACACACATCGATTCTCCTCAGACATCATCACAGGTAACGCTGCTGTTCTCATCTGTTGCCTGGAGTGAGGTTGAGTCCTCCCTTGTTAATCTCTTTCACTCTCTGTCTGTCTCACTCTGTCTCTCACAGAACACCCTGGACAGCAGATCTTCTCCATTGGGTAATGCAGATGAATTCAATTTTTCATTTATTAAATCGATTAAATCCTATTGAAGGGGTGAAGTTTTTCTACGTGTTGTGAAATGAGCGCTTCTGTTGTTGTTGTTGTGTGAAACAGAAGGCGGGGAGTTTTCGTGCCTTGGTGCTGAGACGGACAAAGAAAGACTCGATGCGCAGGAAGCCGAGGTAAAATCACGTCCCCCTGTCGTCTTGTCAGAGTTTAGTTTTGGTGAAAAAACAAAAAAGGTTCTTGAACAACAAATAAGGTCAGGTAGGGGGCACAAACTTTCGAGTGTTCTCCTCATGAAAATAGGAACATTAAATCCATCATTCAGGGACTTTAATGAGTGAACACAGGTCTCGGAGCCCCCACCAGTCTGTATACATGCAGAGCTGTGCTACAAGCTGGGGGAGGGTCTCTTCCTCTATGAGGTCACATCAGGGGGAAAATCTAACTGACTAGTTTCAACCCACACTGGAGACCTGTCTGAATGTCTTGACATCACTAATGAGTGTTAAATAGGTGTCCTTTAATATAGATATCCTATAATAGAAGAGCACTAATGTATTGTTTTTTTTTATTTTTTATTAAATACACAAACAAATAAAATGGGAATTTAAAAATAGAAGCTCCTCCGAGTGCACAGTGATCGCTTTTGCATGTTGAACCTCAGACACTCGAGTTTTTATCGATCTGAGTTGTTTATGATGTGCTTTGTATATTAACTTTTTATTAAATTTGAAGTCTAATCATATTAAAATTTTGTGCAGTGTTCTTTTTCGATTTTTATAAAGAATTAAATTACAAGAGTTATTAGTTGTTGTTTTTTTTGGGGGGTGGGGTGTGGGTTAAATAATTCCCTCATAAGCACTGATTGATTCGTTGAACAGGCGGCGCTACGGTCCAGACTCCCGCCGTTCCCGGACACCCCGTTCCCGCACCAGCTTCCCGTCGCGGCCGCCAGCAAATCCATGCCTCAGAAGCCCATCATGAAAGTGGCGCGCACGCAGAACCCGCAAGGGATAGCGCTGGTCTGGAACGTGGAGGAGGTCGACCCGGACGCCGCCGCCATGGACTGCTACTACATCTACGTAGCGCAGGAGCGCAGCGACGGAACGTTCTCCAAATGGAAAACCATGGGCGTGATCAAAGCCGTGCGCCTGCCCATGGCCTGCAGGCTGTCGGTGGGCAAAACCACGGACAAAACGCTGTGCTTCCTCATCATCGGGAAGGACGTGTTCGGCCGCTACGGACCCTACAGCGACGTCCACACCATCTCCCCTGGCAAGACGTGAACTCTGCATGCTTTTAAGTATTAGTTTTAGTAACGGTTCGGCGGGCCGAGCAGCTCGGCAGACTTTTAAACGTTCATCGAATTAGTATTAATCCCTTACTTATTTTTTGATTGTTTGATATTACAATAAAATGTGATGAAAGTTTGGACTTTCTCAGTCGAGATCTGATTCGTACAAGACCACAATGAAACATCTGGAAAGCTAGCGGACAGGTGAGGAATACAGATTAATAATAATAATTAAGGATGCACCGATTGTAAAGTTCTCATTTGAAATATTATTATGGCTAATACCGTTTGTTTTTTTCGTCTGCATTTCATACAGATTAATAATTGCGTTGTTGTCATGCGCCCGTTATAACAATCAAAAGCTTAGTAATGTGGGTATACTGTAATGCCACGTATTGCCACAAGGTGGCACCTTTTCCCGTTATAGTGCGCTACAGTTAAAGAAGACGTTTTCCTCAGTAACGAGTGGTGAAGGGAACGATCGTGGTATTCTGTATTCCATACACGTATGACAAACTGAATGTAATATCATGGATACTGGGGTGTTGAGGAGGATGCTAAGTACAGGCTCCTGGCTGTTCCTCACTCATTAGAACGTCGTGCCAAAGGGGTCTGTTCTGGGTGCTACCATAGTGCCAGATATCTTCGGATATTTCCCGAAGTGGCACCTGGTCTGTCCGGGTCAGGCCACAAGTAACAAGAGCAAAACTTACTTTAATTGCTGATGGCAGCTGAGAAATATCGTTCAATATCAATTGTTTGACTCACTGTTCAAAATCGGGGCATCTTTAACATTATAATACCTGACCAAGCGAGAGCAGTGCAGCGTATCCCTGGTGTTTTATATTACACTTTCATTCAGTCCATTGTGCACAAAAAACACTACGAGGTTTGCTCAAACGATTGTTGTATTAAAAAAATCCTGTTTGATAAAATTTTGTTAAATGTCCACAATCGTTTGTTTTTTAACGCGCAATCAATGAACATTTTCACTGATTTTGACGTTGTACAATTTTTTTTGTGTCAACAAGCTTGTAATTATTCTTTTTTTTCCCATTCTTGTTAATACTAATAAAAGACTATAAAGGTGTCGGGTGATGTGTCAGGAAAGCGTGTTGTGGTTATCACTGTAGCAGTGGCGTCGTCGTCCAGTCACATAGCCGTCTCGTAAACTTTACAACGTGCACTGACGCAATACCAGTATATAAACAGCAGGGGCAGTAGTGTGTTGTAGGATTGGATTATTGATATAATCAGAATAATATTGAAGTACAGCTGTGCTTGGGTGGTCCTTGTGCATTTCCTGTCCCTCTAGAATCTCATGCACTTTGTTTGTATTTAGTCTCAGTAGTTACTGGTGACAACTGACCCAAACGATGTGGCTAATCAGAGCTACACACTAGCCTTGTTAGAGAGTAGTAGCCAGTGCTCTACTTTTCATGCCAGACTCTCTCACTTTTGAGATTGATTTTTTTTTCCTCCCCAATCTTTAATTAATATCTCATATTTTTAAAACCATTTCTTTAAATTATTTCATCCACTTTTTTTTTTTTTTTGGTCCAGTTTTTAAAAAATTTCTCTAGTAATTTTTGAGACAAAACTGACTCGGTGGATCTTTAATGAGGAAAATATATTGGAAAATGTGATTATTTATGGGCAAAACAAATATTTAAACTGAAGCTGAAAAATGAACAATAAGCAAAGACTAAAGGTAAAAAATAATTACAAGTCCTTAAAGTAAAATACATTTAATTGAACTTCAATAATGCAGAAAACGAGCCCTTGGTGGGGGATCAGTCACTGGAAATACAGGCAACTGGATAGATCTTTAACACAAAGAACAGGCAAAACAAATTTAAAAACAAAGGAAAAGAAAGAAAGCTGCCATTATGATTTCACTCCAATAAAAAATAAAAGCCTTCAGTAAAACAGGTTCAAGCTAAATGAAATAATACTTCATTTACACAAAAAAGAAACATAAATAAGCTTTTCTAAAAAATTATTTGAACTATTTTGTCAAACACGAGAATTGAAGAAAAGAAAAAAAAAAGACAAATTTTATCTTCAAACCCAAATCACAAATCTGTCACTATAAGCTTATTACGCTGCCTAATGAACCCGCGCTAGCTATAATAGCAATGCTAAGCTAAATGCATTTAGGTAAAATAAACATGCACTATAACTACAATCTTAATTTTACAAAAGTAAAACTGATTTGAAACGAGAAAAAATAAAAGAATACAAACTTTCACACGTAAGGCTTCATGTACACGCCCAGCCTTGCTTTGTTCAGCTTCAAGTATGACGCGGCGCTCGATAACGTGGCAGCATGGCTTCTGTCTGACTTCTTACAAATGGTCAAGTATTTATTAAGCCAAATTCACAATATACAGTATATCGTTCATTTAAAAAAAAGAGAGCGAGAGCGCGTTAAAGAAACAAGCCTAAATAGTGGTTTTGCTAATTCTAATTTAAATCTTATCTAAACCATTAAACCATATGTGAATTTTACTCAAATGTCCAAAAACAAGTAAAATCAAGAGTTTAAACTACATAGTAGAGAAGAAAAAAACTAGTGAGTTTCCAGTAAGGTTATTCATTTATTATTTCCCATATTATCTTTTGAAAATGTTTTGGATCTCTGCATAAGAACAAAACCCATATTTACACGATAAATTCTGTCGGTGAAGCTCGCAGCCGTTTGAGGTGGGCTGTTGGAAAGGCGTCTGTTTACTTGCGCTTGCGCAGCACTAAATACATGAGGCCGCTGATGAACGTCATGGGGAAGGCCACCCAGGCCAGCACGTAGGAGTAGCCGTAGTTCCCGTCTTGTATAACCTTATCCTGGAAGCTTTCCCTCTCGGCCGTGTAGATGGACGCGGCGATCATCACGCACAGTGCTGCACATGAAAGGAAATACAAAAGTAAAGAATTGGATTCTGGATTCTGTTTGCTCAGATGGTGCTGATTTAATTTCTCTGAAAGTAGCGCAACAGCAGAATGATGGAACGAATCGAAAACAAAAAGCTGTAAGGTTAAGTTTTCAGACAGATGAGCCGTGCGGTTTTCTTGCGAGGGAGTGACTGTAAGTGCTGTAACGTGAGAACAGGAGCTCATTTGATTCACACATGTTCTTTATTACATTAAAAATGTGATAATGGTTTTGCACCATCACTCAGAATTTTCCTGCAACAGCAAAAAAAATGCTGAACTCGACGGGACTCACAAGATAAGAGCTGGATGATGGCGGTGAAGACGAATCTCTCGCCCTGCTTCAGACGGAAAAGCTGAAGGACGAAGACGAAGACGTCCACACAGCATAGGATCGTGGCGAGAATCATGGCAGCTTGCACGGCCTGAAGATAACCTGGTCAGAAACGTTAGAAATAAAGGGTGAGTTTCTTCTACAGGATCTGTGGCTCCAGGAAGTGCAGCAGCTCTTTATTACAAACCATGACCATGTGGCTCCTTGTCAAGGACCTTTAGGGTGATTATTTATGAAGAAACCTGCCTTTACCATGACCTCTTCATGATGTTCTGCTGACCCTGCAGGTCTGACCTGT
The DNA here is from genome assembly GCA_003987875.1 of Clarias batrachus. Classification (NCBI taxonomy): domain Eukaryota; kingdom Metazoa; phylum Chordata; class Actinopteri; order Siluriformes; family Clariidae; genus Clarias; species Clarias batrachus. The sequence goes on along the minus strand of QMIH01000470.1, from coordinate 251,320 downwards.
AGAATATCTAGAAGCCTAAACCGTACCTGTAAGATTTCTTGTGAACATCTCTTTGTCCTCGGAACTCCTCACCTTGCGTTTTGACTCCCAACATTGTCTCAAGCCAGAGAGTCATTAATAAACCACTGAGGTTGATTCAAGCATGCAGGCTGTCTGGTCTTGGTTGACTGACGTACGCTAATGATTTCCCTGAAGAGTAGCTGTTTGCCTTCAAACCCTTGAGGTCATCCCAGCAAGTCCAGGAATCAAGCTATATCCAAGTCTGGCCCTTTACCACCATTTTACCCCATCAAGGTCAATTTTTATCTGTCTGGTCTTCGCTGTGCACATTACATACCTCATGTGGGTGAGGGCTTTCATTCCAACTAACCACATGCCACACCTGACGGTCTATTGAAAGCCAACAACGACTAATTAAACAGCAGGTACCAGGTGTGGCTCCTGCTTGGTTGGAATGCAAGCCTGCACCCACACCGGCATTTTTCCTAATAAGATCTGACACCTCTGTCCCAATGAATGTGTCCCCATGTAGACGGCCTACGTTTTCTACAGGGAGCTGAGGGACCAGACAGGCCTCCATGCTTGAGTCATCCACATGAGATTCATTTGCAAGTTGAGGAATCGCAGGACAAGTCGGAGTACAGTTTGATCTTCCAAGATCCAACAGCTTTGGTCTAGCACAAGGATGAAATCCAGACCTCCAACTCAACCTTTCAAAGACAAATCTTTTGTTTCTACAGCTAGTCGAGTCATCCAACTAGCCAGCGCCATCATGGATCTCTGCATTGCTGATACCATCAAGTTCCAACACAAACCATGAGGTAATGATCAGTGACCAACCTACGCACCATTTCGCTATTCACGGTTCTGTTCACTTGGTCCTTCAACAACTCAAAAGGTTTCAACTAACACACTGGCCTTTAGGTGCAGGCAAGAGATGAGACAATATTTTTAAACTGGTCAACATTTTATGTAGAAATCAATGTTAAATCTGGTTCTAAGGACTCACCTTCAGCACTTGTTGCCCCGGTTGGCACATTTCCACAAGTGGTGTTCGAGCACGTGTACCAAAGATCAGCGTAATCACCCGGCACTTTTGCAAACCACCAGGCCTGTCAGTGACAGAATCATCAAGTTAATGAGTAAATCATAGGATTGGTTTGAAAAAGTAATTGAATGAATCATACATTCCTAGAAACTGACCCTCATTTGAGTTTTAATTTTTAACTCTAACATTTTATCCAGCGTTCAGCTTTAAGGCCTGTTCCTCAGTCTCAGCACCTCCTCCATATAAACAACTCCATTTAACCACCTTCTGATAAAGTTCTTGAATTGAACATAAATCATACTGCAAGAAATTACAATCTATCAAAACATGGCATCTAGGTTAAAGAGTGTCTCGTCTAGGTGAAAAAGTGAATTTTCAGATAGGAACATATAACATCATTATTCATAATAAGTAATGCTTCTTATCTCCTGATCCATGCTTCGCTTTTTGCTAATATGCAAAACATGTTCATATTTTTATCAGATAAAAAGAAACACATTTGCTCAATAGTTTCATGCCCTTTTAACTGAACTTTTTTGAATTCAAATCTTTTAAAGATCTAAAATAGATGAAACTATTTAGATTTCACATGAAAAGACATAAACGTGAAAAAGTGTATTATTCTAAAATACTGGACATGAATTTGACATGGTTACGGACACTACAGACTTTTATTTTGCTTTTTAAGCTTTTACCAAAAAACAATTTAACCAACAATTTTTATGGCCTTTAAAAGCTTACACCAGTTTTAGTATTAATACTCATAAAAAATATAAATAATTAGCTATAATGCTGAAAAATGGCCATTTTTAGGGCACATATAAAATGGTCTCTCCAAAACTTGAAATTTTTAGGGAAGCGAGATCGGTCACTTCCATGCTGCATAAACTTCAGAAGTATCTTCTTTGGCCACACACACATTATCTGTATTATATATACAGTACAGACCAAAAGTTTGGATACACCTTCTCATTCAAAGAGGTTGAATTTGTATTATGGCAAGAAAAAAGCAGCTAAGTGAAGAAAAAAACGAGCGGCCATCATTACTTTAAGAAATGAAGGTCAGTCAGTCGGAAAAATTGGGAAAACTTTGAAAGTGTCCCCAAGTGCAGTCACAAAAA
>QMIH01000470.1:232728-249063 GCA_003987875.1 Clarias batrachus | reverse complement strand
CCCAGGAAAGGAAGACCAAGAGTCACCTCTGCTGCGGAGGAGAAGTTCATCCGAGTCACCAGCCTCAGAAATCGGCGGTTAACAGCAGCTCAGATCAGAGAGCAGGTCAATGCCACACAGAGTTCTAGCAGCAGACACATCTCTAGAACAACTGTTAAGAGGAGACTGTGTGAATCAGGCCTTCATGCTAGAATATCTGCTAGGAAACCACTGCTAAGGACAGGCAACAAGCAGAAGAGACGCGTTTGGGCTAAAGAACACAATAAAGAAAACTCGCTGAATGAGATGGTGTGTTCAAACCTTTGGTCTGTACTATATATAACAAAAAATAAAATCAGCACCAACAATGTGCTGATGTATTGGCAGTTTGCCTCACGGAAAATTCCCCATTTGTCCAGTTCATCACATACTTACATTGTTGATAGTCGATATGAAAAGCAGTACTGCTGAAATAATGTGAAAGAGGATGATGAAAGCCAAAATCACCAACATGGCTGACGCTGGAGCAGGAGGATGAGTCTAACCTGAGGGGAAAAAAGAACATTGCCGTTATCACGTGATCCTAAACTTGGAGGCCACATGCAGGAGCAGGTCCATTATTCTAGCTTGTCCACCGTTAGCCAACATGTCAGGTGGTAAACATCTCAATCTTCAACATGTAGGACCTCCTTGAACTAAATTTCAGAACAATTTCCATTATGTAATAAACCATTTTGATTTTTTCTAATGAAGAGCCATTGTTCAACCATTCTAATGTTCAACAACACACCCTGGTCAGAAGGCTGCACTGGTTCACTGTAAGTTACATTAACTAAAAAAACTTACCAGGCTAACTTGCACCACTTGTCAGGACCTGCCCTAGACCCACCCCACAACGAGTAACTGCATTTTGGGCAAAACCCACCAGCAATGGTGTTTAACAAGAGAGCACACATCTTCTCCTAAAGCCAGTGGTTAGGGCTTTGTGCTCCTCATCAGGAAGTTCTGATGTTCAAATCCCTGCACCATCAAGCTGCCCCTGGTGTGCGTCCTTAGGGAAGAACTGACTACAGTGGAACCTTGGATTACGAGCATAATTCGTTCCAGAAGTGGGCGCATGTTCCAAAACACTCGTAAACCAAATCATCATTTCCCGTAAGAAATAGTGAAAACTCAAATTATTCGTTCCACCCCCCAAAAAAATAAATACATAAAAATAATTAATACAATCTATAAAATGAAAATAAATCAATTTTAAAATTAATCTGCACTTTACCTTAAAAGTACAAACAAATCCCGACAGATAAGTGTTTCCGTTGGTGCGCGCAGGCGCAGTGTGTATGTGTGTGTGTGTGGAATTAGCCCCTTCCCTCGCCTTCTTTTACACCAGGGGTCTCAAACTCAGTTCCTGGAGGGCTGCAGCCCTACRGAGTTTTGTTCCAACCATAATTAAAAACACCTGATCCAACTAAACAAGTCATTAAGGCTTATTTGAAAACTACATGGTATGTATGTTGGAGCAGGGTTGGAACAAAACTCTGTGGGGCTGCGGCCCTCTAGGAACTGAGTTTGAGACCCCTGTTTTACACAGTAACACTCCTCCTCCCTCTCCCCACCTTGCTTTTTAAGTTTCACAACAAACACACACACACACACACACACACAAACACACGCAGGCACACGCACAAAACAGAAACACCGTTTTAACAGGAAAAAAAGAAATCTCTCTGACCTGGCGTGAGCGCATACTAAGAGAATCACTGCTGTAAAGTAAAAAAGACAAAACAAAACTAATGAACCAGCACCTTACCTTTGAAAAGAATCACGACAGAGCAGAGTTTCTGTGTGTTTGTGAAGCCGGGGAGGGGGTGAAAAGGCGAGAGAGCGTCTGTGCGTGTGTCAGGGTGTGTGTGTGTGTGTGTGTCGGTGTCAAATTATGCGCGCATATGCATAAGAGACTAAAAGAAAGAGACAAGCAGAGTTTCTATGTGTTTGAGAAGCCGTGGGGGAGCAAGATAAAAGGTGAGGGAGTGACACTCGGTGTCAAAATAAGGGTCGCATGCGTAACGCATGTTACTCGCAATCCGAGGTTCCACTGTACTCAGTTGTGTCTTGTCTGGACATCAATGCACCAGGGAGACAAATCAATTTGAGATGTACTGTAATCACAGGAAATTGCAAAAATGGACTTGGTGCAATTATGTAACGCAAATTGATGCACCTGGAGTTCTCTCTGACAGTTAGCCATCATGTCCGCCATCTGAACCTTAACTGAGTACTTCTTCTGAGTTGGTGTAAAGGTCTACAGTTATAGTGGCAATAGCGCCTCACATAAACATTCACCATTTATCTGCCAATGAATAAACTAAAGTATAGACCTGCAGTATAGACCAGAAGGATGAGAACGTTAAAGCACGTTGTGATTTGTTGTGTTTTTGTCACTGTACATTTAAAACAGAAACAGGCCCAAAGAGAAACCAGTAGACCTTTGGGGTCCAGTTCATTTGCTGCACCGGTTTCGTCCCTGTTAGTCTCAACCATCCGCTGATTCCAGAAACAGAACAACAACTAGACTGCAGGCCAAAAGCAGATTTCCTGTTTCCTGATGCTAAAAGCACAATGCAGTGGAAAAGGAGTTGGAATTTATTGGCGGAATTTGACAGGCTTGTGTTGAGTCCATGAAGCAGTTCTAAGTACCTCGCACCTGTTTCTGCTCATTTGGTTTGAAACAAATCTTTGTTGTCTCTCTTCTTATGCCTTTGGTTTAAAAAAAAAAAAAAAACCTGTCAAGCAAATAGGCTGAAAACGGAGATTCACAGTTTAGAGATTCACCTGCTCTTCTTCTTCACACCTGCTGCAGCTCGGTAATTAGCTGACAGATCAGGTGTGTCGGTGCAGAAGAAAACCAGGTCCAAACCCTGCGGCGATCTGACACTCTGTCTGTCTTGATTACTTTACACCAGAGACGTGGCTAATGCAGACCTTTTGACCTTTTAATTGTCTACATATGGAACAAAGAAAAAAATTTTTTTTTTTGCTCCTCCAGGGACAAAAAAACAGGCAGCTTCTGCTCCCAGACGTTTTAATGACCAGCCTCGCTTCACAGGATGCAATAAAGACAACTCCCTGAGATCCCAAATCACGATGAGAGCTGTGTGGCGTCCAAATGAACATAAAAACAAGAGGAATGACTGAGCATACTGGCTGAGCGCTTCTCCAGGAATTCTCCAAACTTCAGCCCGAGATCTCGCCGTTCCACCATAAAGTCGATGAGGTCTGAGCCTACGTTCAGAAGAGGATTTGGGCTATGGGCGCTGTAAAGCCTCGTGACCCGGACTTCAGTGGGGCCTCACAGGCTTCCTCTGACTAAACAGACCAAGCCCTGTCACCCTTAAAGTTCACATCCGGCGAATTAAAGCATTTGAAATGCACTCCGTGAGCCAAGATGGGTTTGGTGTCTGATGTTTCCTTGTTTAGGTTTTTAGCCCTGGAGCCACAAGAGTAATGAGTATGGGAAACTCCATGTTTCAATTATCCCACAGTGGTGTCTTCTGAGTCAACCTGGACGGAGGCATAATCGCAAAACGTGTGGCTGAACTGGAAGCTGCAGACTTCCAGTGATAATCTCTGTTGTGGATATTAGCCACTAAACAAAATATTAGTCAATACGAAAGTTTTAACATGTGATTAATCTAGAAACTTTAACACGTTATTATTTGTTTTAACACAAATTAATCAAACGACCAATTTTGATCCTAATGGCTTCCCATAATCACGTCGCTGCGTGTGATAGCGGCACGTTTAGCGCGGATAATAAGATGACTGAGGAAACATCACCAGGTGTGCTGACCGCCAAGTTTCATTATAAAAAGCTTTGGATAAAACTAAAGTCGTCAGCTCGAGTGACCTTCATGGGGAACTATTTTTACAAGAATATACTAAATGTAAAACCCTGAAAAAGGCTGTGAAAGTGAGGCAGTTTGGCAGAAGCTACTTTCACAAGTTGCAAACAGAATAAGGAAGACATTATGCAGACGCATGTGCAAGCTAATTGTGCTAGCCGGGTTGAAGAGGAGATTATGGACCAATTCACCACTATTGGAGCGTCACCACTATTGGACCGGAAGTGGGCGCGTGTTCCAAAACACTCGTAAACCAAATCATCATTTCCCATAAGAAATAATGAAAACTCAAATTATTCGTTCCACAGCTCAAAAAAAATAAATACATAAAAATAATTAATACAATCTATAAAATGAAAATAAAACAAATTAATCTGCACTTTACCTTAAAAGTACAAATAAATCCCGACAGATAAGTGTTTCCGTTGGTGCGCGCAGGCGCTGCGTGTGTGTGTGTGTGTTTGTGTGTGTGTGTGTGTGTGTGTGTGGAATATGAGTACTCGTAATATGAGTACTGCTGCAAGGGGTTTAACATTCGAGAGATTTTAATGTAACATTGGTTAAACCGTAATGTTTGAGATATTGTAAATCTAATATAATACACGTAAATCTGAGTATTGTGATTAATTGTGATGACGGTGATTAACTAGATTACATTTATTAAAAATGAGTCTCAAACTCAGAAAGTCTCAAACTCCAGCTCTGTTCTGTCTTTCTCTTCTTCGTATCGTTGAGAGTGTTGAAGAACAGCGCCGTATCACGTCTCAGCTGTGAAGTAGCCGAGGTCACGGTCATGCCTGACGTTCGCACTCATGATACTTTGTTCATATAAAACCCAAAACGATTAGTGGTATCTCCTAGGACTCCAAGACATTTATCCTGGGAGAGTGGGAGAAAAACCACAGAAGTCACTTTCCGCGTGAAGGGATGAACCAGAAACATGTATCTGACCGGGAGAAAATAAAAGTACTACAGATTAGACCTGGTCCACCCGGCCGGGGCTCGAGGTCACAGAACAAATTCCATTCTCTTCCTCTACACGGAGGTTGAATCCGGCCTGCGGAGCAGCGGGCGACCGGTACAGTATTTATATTTAGCGTTTAAGACGGCTAGAAATCCCTCAACCAAAACCGCTTTCAGGATTCAAACCTCAAGCTAAGATATTCATCAAGTCTGTAAGGAAAGATCCCCGGAAACAGAAAGTGATGTTTTTGGTGAAGGTGTATTGAAGGCGTCTCCGGTGTTTCTGCTACAATACGCATGAGAACAGGAACCATCTTGTCTCTTATGTGTAACAAAAAAACAGCGTAGAAGCATCTTTTTCTTGTTCATTACCAGCGATACCCGCTGATAAATGTCTGTGATATCAGCTGTATTATTTTCATATACTGTTTGCCCTCGTTGTGGTGCTGAACACGGTGGCCTCGCACCTACAGGGTGGAGGGTTTGATTCCCGTCCCTGGGACAGCTGACCCTTTGGACTGTACGAGAAACCCGCAGAATACAGAGGAATCCCATCAAGACTGGCGTTTCCAGACGGCCCGTAGTGTGCGAGTGTGTGTTGGTACCCTGCCTGGTGCTCAACGCCTCCTACAGCCCTGTACGTTATAAATGCGATACAGAACGAGTGAACGAGTGGGTCGGCCTCAAGTGTGTCATTCCTTTAATAAACCCTCCCCAAAATGTTTTTTTTTTCTTTCCTCTAAACATCTCCAACTGCCTGCCAGGTCATTCTCAAACCACTCACGCACAGACTCTGCTGCTTCTGCCACCTTTTAAGAGTCATTTATTTCCCCGCAAGAACATTTTTATAGAGTGGCAGCAGCTGTCTTTTATGTCCGGCTGTCAGTTTAAGGCAATCCAGAAACTTTTCTTGTGGCCTAAAAGCAGTTAAGTTGGATAACTAGGCTGCTACAGAACGCATTCTGGTTTCAATTTTAAAAAACACGAGTTCTTCCAGACACGCTGGGAGAGATGTGAGTCTGAGGCATGAACCAGGAACTCATGCATGTTGCACTGGAGAATCATTAGAGAGGCTCACCATGGACCTCTTAACTCATCTTTAAACCATGGAAAGAAAAAACACCTTCTGATTTAAAAAAAAAAGAAACATACTTTATATCATCTGTACCAAAAGTCTTTATGCAACACAACATCGAACAAACAGTGAAGGTGACCCTGAGCCAAACCACGAGAGAATCCCACAACTCACAGCCGAAACCAAACGCCGCGACGTCATGAGAAGGGAATAAAGGCTGCGGCTGCATAAAGTCGTCCCTCTCAGAGACTCCTGGACGTATTAATGCACACATGTTTGACGTAAGTTACAAGTTGCTGCTTTCTAGATCTCATTATTTCCGTCTTCCGGCTTAACACAGGATTGGGCGAGAACTCCGGAGCATTCGTAGCTAATTACGTTAGGATTTGTCCACTAGGGTTGAGCGATACTGTGATATAATACTGATATTGCGATAAAACATGTCATGATCGACTTTTGAGTTGTAATTACTATCGACATGAAAATGACTTAATAAAACCGGAATCAAAAATGACGTTAAATTTCATAAAGGACACAACACTCTTTTTAAACACATCTTATAGATTATGTATCATATAAAAGCCTCAGGACGCTGATTATAGAAGATTCCTGGACAGTTTAACACCACATTCTGATCGAAGGATTAAACAACCTGCTAATTAACTGACTTGTAATCGGAAGGATGACGGGCAAGTCTGAGCTCCGAGTCGTATTCGTCTGGACACCATCAGACACCATCAGACAGGTGCACCAGGAGAGTGTGAGAGACTCTACACCACCCCACCCATCCCCCCTATCCCCCCTTTCCCCACCCCGAGCAGACTGGAGTACATTTTCGGAGAAGGACATATTGTGGGAGGTTGGGTACGGACTTGTTCTGCACATGGTCTAAATTTACGCAGCTGCTGCCTTCTGGGGATTTACTCGAGACGTAGGAGGAGGGCTTTGAGGGGCGGGGCTGGGGAAAACGGAGGGAAAGAAATGTAAACAAAGGGGTGGGGGAAAAAGACATGAACGAATGTGAAGACGAATCAGTGTGTGGCTCGGAGCTGCAGTGGACATCGGATCAAAGAAGACAGTTTTGTTTTGGTTGGAGCTTTGATCCAAAAATCTACATGACACGAGATCTGAAGACAGGGTTTAGAGTCGGTGCGTACGGTTCGAATTCGTCTTATGCATGAAGAACTACTTTTTCTCTCAGAAAGAAAACGCCTGGCCAGTCTTTAATCGTTTTTTTTCTCCCTATGTATATATATATATAATACAGTAATATTCTATTATTGATGACCGCACCAGCTCATACTGGACTGAACTGATATATATATATTTTTGATCCAATCATCATTATTTCTCCACTTTAAAGGAATACTTATTTTTTTACTTTAGTCTAGAGATCTAGAGATGCATATGGTATAAGTGTGTTACAAAAGGTCTCAGTCGTTATAAACTCTGAGTACAGTGTCAGTAATCAGGGAAAAACTGCACAACCCTCGTTCAGCGCAAAAATCAGAGTTTGAACCTGGAACGTAGGTGCATTTCTAATCGTTTTTTATTGTGCTATATGATACGAGACTAATTCAGGAGCGCTGTGTGTCTCCTGACACTGGCTCAGATTAGTCATTAGCTAAAACAACAACGTAAAACCTCTCAGATTGTTATAATTGACGTCTGGACGACTGCCTACAGAAGTCACACATATGAACCAGTGTTGGTTTCTTCCCAACGTTCCCAAGTGGCAATGCTAACAACCTTCAGAAGGAAATGCCTAGTAATAAAAGTAAAAAAAAATAATCTAAACATCACCTCAAACATTCACATAGGACCAAAAATACCTGAAAAAATCATGGAGTCCCTGACGCTAGTGTTTAGCGTCTAATTTTAACAAAACATAGGAATATAAGAAGTTGACATATGTAAGAAAGAAGAAAAGAAAAGAAAAAGAAAAAAAGAAGGAGATGAGAAACGCACTTGTGGAACATTCAGTTTAAAAGGAAAGAAAGCATGAAGAGGAATAAAGAAAAATTGGGAAGAATAAAAGATGATGATGGCAGGAAATAACAGAGGGAGAATCACAAAGAAGTAGAAGAGGAGGAACTTAACACGAGAACATCAAGAAGAAAAAATACGAAAGTACAACCGAAGGAAAAAGGAATGAAAGAAAGTGAGGGGTGAAAAAGTGAGGTTTAAATGGAGTGTGTGTGTGTGTGTGTGTGTGTGTGTGTGTGTGTGTGTGTGTGTGTGTGTGTGTGTGTGTGTGTGTAATTGGTCTGGGCTGAGATCATTTTTGATGAAAAAAGGAAGAAAGATGTATATGAATGTTTATCTTCTCTAAATAAATGGATGCTTGAGATATTTCAGATGAAAGTGCACCTGTACACCTTGAAAACCAACGCCTGGGTCATTGTAGAAATCTGCATCACAGCTGCTGAAGGATGAAAAGAGAATAGAAAAAGAAAGGCAGAAATTCCTCCACATTGTGGCTGCGAGCGCTGGCACGAAACACGGCGTTGATCTTGGAAGCGGTCCCGGGATTAGTCTGCAGCTTTTGAGGATTACGCAATCTGTAGTCTCGTCTTTCTGCAGAAGGAAAATACGCTGGAGACGAACCCAGCTGCTAATCTGCCCCAGTCTTTCCCCTCGTCCCGCTCAATGGAAATCGCTGACTCGGCTTTCGGCCGTTTCATCTGGGGGATTTTTTCATAAAACAAAAGCCGCAGGAGGCTGCTCCGCGCGTAGAGTCATGGAAGAAATGTGGGAGATCCCTGCGCGGCTCGGCTTGCCGACGGCGTTTAAGATGTTCTGTGGTGCTGACGGAAATGGTGATGACATCACTAATCGGTAAATATGATCTCATATTTAGGTTAGGAATAAACCACTGTGTGTCAAACCACTCTTACAGGAAAGTAATCAGTGATGAAATAAAGGTCATGTAAGTGTTTTATTGCCTTTATTATTACTTAAGACTTTGCCCAAGTTACAGCTTTACCATATGACTGTTACGTAGCTCTGACACTGGAGACTCCTTCCTTCCCCAGTGGGTGGGGTACCTTAGAGTCCTTACAGGTCACTACAGATTAAACCAAATCCCAGCGACTTCCGACTTTGGGGTTCATCTACAAGTTGGACGTTTGGTTGCAGGACATCTGAAAAAGTCCTGTAAAGGATGCTATGACCTATTTTTGGGATTGGAGTTCAGATAACCCAGACGCGTCGCGGTGAAAGAAATAAAAAAAAAAAGGATAAAGAATTTCCCTAAAGAGGAAATCCGCGCAGTAAATGTTTTAGCGCTGAGCTCTACAGCAGCTGCGGTCTTGACGTTCAGCTCGGAGGTATTCAGTGGCAGTGGCTTTATTCCGCAGTTTCCAACTCGTAGCTCGAGGAAGGAAGGAAAAGCATGAGACGAGAGCGGTTTCACGAGCTGCAGTGGATGAAGCTGCAGAGGTCTTCTCATAGAGGACGATGTCAAGTTGTAAATGAAGTCTGGCTTTAATGAATCTGATCACACATTTCCGTTTCGTGTCCCTTACTCATGAAGGCGTCGGCCATTTCTTGCGCCAGGGGTTCAAATTACTCTTGTTGGAAAGCAGGACTTTCTGGAAGTTTCTGTGAACAAGTGTACTCGCTGTTGCCTGTAATCACAGTCTAAACTTCCCTAGGGCTAAAAAATTCAACTTAGGATAAAGGACAATTACCTTCCTCAATTACCTTTCTGTTTACCAAACCCAGGCTACGTCCCCGAGCGCAGTTCAGCACAAAGCGTCTTTTCACAAGCCCCGAGCGACGCCCGCAGACGTTTATAAGCCTCACTTTTTATGGCTCAAAAACCTCAACCGCTGTTGATTAGCCAATCTGTAAAAGCTGAGACTCTGATCTGCCTCTGACCTCGTTAACCGTCTCCGCGTCTCCGTTCCTCGGGGTGTCGTATTCTGAGCGGCGATCGGCCCTACTCCTGGAGAAAACACAAAAGTCAGAGTTGGCAGGCGGCCAGCATTGAGGTTTTAATACACAGAGACAAAGCGAGTTCCGCTTCGGGGACTGTAACCTCGTCGTAACCCTCACCCCGCCCGAATTTACACCAAGGAGAAAATCTCATCGAGAAACATGAGGAGAAACACCCAGAGTTACGGAGCAAAGGCTCGTTCTCAGATGTTCTTTTACACGTCTACTCAAGACCCTGTTTTTTCACACTCCAAAGAAAATTTTATTAATTATTCCAATAAAAAAATGAACATCCAGGCAGCAAGTCAGTCGCTGTTATGGGAGATCCAGTGACGTACAGACTGAACTCACAGAATTCTGCAATGCAATTCACAGTGACGTTAATGTCATACAGATGACCTGAATACAAAGATTTGGTTTTACTGCCAAACTGGGAAGCTCAGAAAGTGGTTACTGGGGCAGTTCAAAAACTGGGTTAGAGAAAAGTGGGGATGTTGGTAAATTGGATATTTGGGTAAATGTTAGATGAGGACATGGGGTTGTTGGAAAGTGGGCTAGTTTGAAAATTTGCACTAGTTTAAAACTGATGTGTAGGGAAAACGTTGGAAAGCGCTGGAAAATCTGAAGTTGAAGATCATTTTTAAATTTCGAGTTTAAAACTTGAATAATTGGGCTAATGTGAATTTGGGGTTAGTTGAAAAACTGGACTTGAAAAGTTCAGATAGTTGAAAAGAATTGGTCTAATTCAAAAAAACAAGATTAATGATGAGTCGTTGCACTGCTTTAGAGTTTTTCAACAGGCCCAAACGATTCAAGTTTTTAAACTAGACTCATTTTTAAAACAAGCCAATCTAATTTTCTAAACAGACCAAATTTTGTTCAACTTAAGATTTTCCAGCGCTCCCAGTTTTTTCCACAAGATCAGTTTTAAACTCGTGCAAATTTTCAAACTAGCCCACGTCCTGATCCTGCCCGATTTCCAGCTGATTATAATTCAGTTATATTATTTTTAAATCTGTTATTTTTAAATCTGTTATTTTTATTTTATTTAAAACATGCAGCCGTCTTAGGCAAAAAAGCATGCATCTGTTCGAATTCCTGCCTCTTTAGGGATGACTTTAAGCATCTAAATCTCAAAACAAATTAGATCAACTTTTCTGCCTGATGAATGAGTTTGACGTGTTGTGATCTGCGTCATTGGATTTCAGGCCTGCAGCTTCACTACAGAGTTAAAGGTACTGTACGGATCGGGTTGACTTTTTCTTCTTTAGTTTTTGCACAAAATCCACGTTTTTTTTTTTCTGTGTAGCGTTCCCTGGAGAGCACACGGGACTGAGGAACCTTCATTCACACGCTTTTTGGATCCTGTCCAGAAACTTTGATCTTCAGGGAGACAGAGAGAGAGACAGAGAGAGAGAGAGAGACAGAGTGAGAGAGTCACGCGGACGTCACTGTCGGATTCCATTCGGCTTTTCCATCTGCGGCGGATTACGCTAACGTGCGTGCGAGGGGTCGTTTTGAATTTGAGAATTTCGCCTCCCGTGTGTGGGATCAGAGGGAAGAAGCAGCCCGGGATCTCCGCGCGGAGCGACGGCTCCCTGCGCCGCACGTTTGTTTAGTCTCTTCACGCAAATAACAGCTTGTGACTCGGCGTGCCAGGCGCTTGTGTTTAAAACGCCACTTATTTCTGTCACATGAGCGCAAACATAACACTCTGAGTATGCCGAGTCTCCTCGCGTATAAACAAAGCTGCTCCGACACGCCAGCCGCATCTAATTTTCTCTGTGTGTGTGTGTGTGTGTGTGTGTGTGAGAGAGAGAAAAAGCAAATCCTTCAATCCTGCTTAAGTGGGCGTCTGTTTTTACGTCTCGGAGACGCCCGCCCTCTCGAAAGATGTTTCCGTTTTTTCCCCTCTCGTGCATTTCAGGCAGGAACAGAGGACATCATTGTAGCCAGAACCGTCAGGAATTTTACTCCTGGTCATTTTGTGTGTGTGTTTAATTCATCACATATGATACCACACCCGAGTAATTTCTTGTCACCCTCCAAGAAACCCAGACGCCACACCCGACATAAAAACTGTTAACAGATGAAAATATTGTGATATTAAAGCCATTTTGGCGAGGCTCCTCAGAATGGAAAGCTTTTTCCCAGGAACAAAAAAGAATGATGTCCTTCCCTCGAGTCGTCATTTGTTTTGTTTTTTTGCGACGAATGCGACAGGAGCAGACGCCTCAGATTTTCATCCTCCATTTTGCAACGGTGCTGCGGCGCCAATGACGCTGGAATCTGCAACGGTAACGCGCCCTTTTGCAATGCAAATGTTTCCGCAGATCCGAGCAGGAGAACGACAGGTCATCACATTTCTGTCTCTCTGAAGCGAAAAAGTGATGACACGGAATTCAAAGGATTGCAGGGAAGAAAAAAAAAGCATTTTCAGCAAGTCCCTCATGTGGCATGACCGAGTGCGCGGGACACCAGCCTCATCCACGTTAGCGCTCCAGCTCCAGCCAAAAGCAAGCTCAGGTTCCCAGAGAAGATCTCAGGACGGAAAACCTTTTTAAAAAAATCAATAAAAACATGATAAACTGGCTAAAGCTGAGAAGAGCTCATTTGTTCCTCGCACCTCTGAGGAGGAGAAAAACTTCTGATGCCGTCAAACGTTTAAAATCCTGCTCATGTGCAACGCGCAAGCGTTCCCTTACCGCAAAGTTTTCCACGTAGAACCTTATTAGCATGCTGAGAACCTTTAATAAAATAAAATGTAATGATTGCACTGTTAGAACAAAAGGGATCTTGCACAGCCGAGGATTCTAAGGTTTCAAAAATGGGTTCTCTTTCACAAACGATTATTTTATTAAATTTGTTTTAATGTATATTTAAATATTTTCCAGAAGATTAAAAATAATTACAAAACATTTAAATGTGCATCATGTCGACATTACACTAATATAATAAAATGTATTACGCATTACTATGCATTATTATACACATTACGATATAATTATCAACTATGTTCCTAAATTACTCAAATTAATGATTAATGGTGCAAGCATTATTTACATTATAAATATTAGTAGTAGAAGTATGACGTAACATTTTCAGCTGTGTGTTTCATCTCTGATTGATCAGGAGAGACGATCAATCAGTGGACTGTCTGGTGATTCTATTGAAATCGTTACCAGTGGTTGTTACAGCGGACACTGGGAGGTACGCTATGGTAACCATGGCAACGTATTAATCGCGTCCAGATATTGTACAATGCTTCGGTTTTGCTCTACACTTTGACGCAAAATATGGGATGTTGTAAAAAAAAAAGTATAAATAAATTACAGATTCTTATGAGATGGTCTTGAACATGGACTTGAACTTCTGAGAAAGAGATGAGTTGTTAGCTCCAGGGTGTGAACACAGCAGGACACACTGCGTCGCAACACAATAATAAACACCTCGCCTCGTGCTGCGGGCGTTTACACTCGACTGAACTTCCCGTTTTCTCTCTCTCTCGAGCAGCCTGGGTGGGATCACGGCGCCCTCGTCGTAGCCGTGCGGCTCGTTGTGTTTGTGTTACAGTCCGGAAATCCAACCAACCCCCAGCTACACACAGACTCTGGGGCTCAGGAAAACACACACACACACACACACACAGAAATGACACACCAACACATACCACTATGGAATGTGCTGAAGGCTCTGAAGCCTTGCACGCCCAATTACACACACACACACACACACACACACACACACACATGTACACACGCTGACAGGGATGGATTTGTAGGATCTGATGCCTGATATGCAAAAGTTCTTGCATGCAAATCCACAACACACACACAGCGATAACCACCTGCACCTTTATTCCAACAAGCAACAAGACACAAAAAATGTCCAAGTTTAAAACAGTTTTTAAAATCTAAGACACAGACGCTTATGTACATCCGATACATATTACAGAAGCGCTCTCCTCAGTGCGATTTCTTTATAAAGAGGCCTGTGCAGGATTAACACACAAATGCTTTCCTGGTTTTGTTTTTAATCCAAGACATGGAATTTCAGGACCAGAGCACAACAAATCAACCTTAATGCATTTCAGAAGTAACATCTGCCCAAGTGCACATTGCTTTCAAAAAGTTTAAAACAACTTGTGCTTTTTCTTTTGAAAATTCCTTGCAGGTCTTTGATGCGACCAAATAGAGAAACTTCATTATTATTATTATTATTATTATTATTATTATTATTGTCTCATCGTCTTTATCGCTTTTTCCTCATACAGGGTCGCTGGGGGGTGGGGGGAGGGGGGCCTGGAGCCTATCCCAGGAAAACCTAGGGCCGTGGGGCGGGGTACACCCTGGACAGGGTGCCAATCCATCCATTGCAGGGAACGCACACATATACACACTCACACACACACAAACTCTCCCGCTCATTCACACACTATGGGAAATTTGGGAACACCAGTTAGCCTAATCTGCATCAACTCTTTGACTCGGACCCTGGAGGTACTAACCACTACGCCACCGTGCCGCCTATTATTATTATTATTATTATTCAAGTCAAGTCAGCTTTTATTGTCATTTCGATCATACACAGGTCAGTACACAATGATAAGAAACAACATTCCTCCAGGACCAAGTTGCTACACACCAAAAAGTTACAAAAAGACAAAAAAATATACAAACAAGAGCAACAAAACGACACAATGCATTATTATCATCATCATCATCTGCGTCGGTAAAGCAGCGCCGCTGCCACCAGGGGGCGACATTTCACATGTGTACATTTTTGTATATACGCTTTTAACTTTTTCACTTAATAAAAAGTATAATTTGTTTATTATTATTATTATTATTATTATTATTAAAATCAATATTTCATTCATTTTCTTCTCATTGTTCTTTCCAAAAGTGCTTAACTTCTGAAAGTTCTGACTTAAAAAGTATATTGAAAAAATAACAGGATATTCTGCGGTTTAAACAAAATATAATCTCGATCACGGAGGACAATTAGCGGACGGTTCATTAGCGCGGTCGTATTTTGCATAATTCAGTTCATTAGCATAAGAAGCGCTAGTAAGGAACAACGCCCCTTCACAGAGTCAGGAGGCAGTTTAGGGGGAAAATACAGTACGATTAACAACGCAAACATCACACACACACACACACACATGGATACACACACACACACACACAGAGGGACGAAAATATGTTCTCTCTCTCTTTTTTTTGGCGTAAAACTCATTATCACACACTTACCCTAGTAGAAAAATCCCAGAGGAGATGAGCAGGAGATGAGAAGGAGAGAGACTCACGGCGTCCGACAGCGAAAGTTTTAGAAAGTAAAAAAAAAAGGCGCAAAAACTAAAGGCGGGAGGCGCGCGCCGCAGGTTGGGCTCGAGTAGCGCACTACGGGGCGGGAAAAGCGCGCGCTCCTCCTCTGTCCAAAAAAAAAAGGGGGGGGGGGGAGAAAATGAAAAATATGGAACGAACACACACACACACACACTTTTACTCAGGGTGGAGCTGCAATAGGGGAGGAGAGAAATAAAGAGAGAGAAAAAGTGAGAGAGATGTTTTGAAATTTAGAAGGAAAAAAAACATTAGGTCAGATGTCATCTAGAAAGTTTTCCATCATGACATTAATAAAAGAAAGAAACACAGTCATTACACAGAAACAAGAAGGATTGATTTATTAATTTATTTCAAACAGGAAGGCAGTGAATGAGGGAATTCCCCTGCTCTAATATCTAATCTATACGGCTTTATCCTGTGTACCGGGTTGGGGGGCTGGAGGGGGGCAGAGACTTAGGGAGGAGGGTACACGTCGGACAGGGTGCCAATCCATCTACCGCAGGCCCCCCCCCCCCACACACACACACACACTCACACACTCATTCATACACTATGGGAAAATTGGGAATGCCGGTTCGCCTCATCTGCATGTCTTTAGACTGTGGGAGACACCGGTGCACCCGGAGGAAACCCACCAAGAACAGAGAGAACAGGCAAACTCCATGCACACAGACCCGAAGCGGGTGGAGGTGCGTGGCAACGGTGTTAACAGTTATGCCACGTGAAGCCAAAAAATAATACAGTCAACTATGTTCAGTCGTGGCCAAAAGTTTTGAGAATGACATAAATATCGGAAATTGGAAAAGTTGCTGCTTAAGTTTCTATAATAACAATTTGCATATACTCCAGAATGTTATGAAGAGCGATCAGATGAATTGCATAGTCCTTCTTTGCCATGAAAATTAACTTAATCCCGAAAAAAACGTTCCACTGCATTTCATTGCGGTCATTAAAGGAGCTGCTGAGATCATTTCAGTAATCGTCTTGTTAACTCAGGTGAGAATGTTGACGAGCACAAGGCTAGAGATCATTATGTCAGGCTGATTGGGTTAGAATGGCAGACTTGACATGTTAAAAGGAGGGTGATGCTTGAAATCATTGTTCTTCCATTGTTAACCATGGTGACCTG